>CM073775.1:89555691-89810045 GCA_037158775.1 Hetaerina titia | reverse complement strand
TATATATATATATTCATTCAAACAGAAATAGGTATAAGGAAAGGGGATAGGAAAACACATAATAGGCGAAGACAGGACATGTGGGGAAGGCGGTTTTTGAGCAGATCACGAAAGTAAAAATATTTCCCTATCCCGGATAGGGAAATATTTTTACTTTCGTGATCTGCTCAAAAACCGCCTTCCCCACATGTCCTGTCTTCTGCCTATTATGTGTTTTCCTATCCCCTTTCCTTATACCTATTTCTGTTTGAATGAATATTTGTGCGCCGTATGGTGGGATTTTCAAGTTTGAATATATATATATATATATATATATATATATATATATATATATATATATATATAATCTTGAAAATAAAGTATATTTATGTGTGTGGTGTGTGTTATTTCCAAGAAAAATATAGATATACATGTTTATGACATATATTTAGACATATATGTTTATATTTGCTTCATATACAATATACATTCTTAGTAATTTTCATGGACTTATAAAATCTTGAACCGAAAATTCATATTTGATTTGTTTCACGGGTGTTTGTTATAAGAGTAAAATTGAAAAGTTCTTCAATACACGCGGCACGTGAGAATTTTCCACGCACAGCCGTAGAGTCAACAGCAGTAATATCCACGGAGGGACATGGCGACAGAACAAGATTTATCAATTAATTTTTCTTTACTTTATGCAGTAACTTTCCTCGTTTTCTGAATCCACTCGATGTATTTCTTCCCTCAATAGTCTTTTAAGTTTAAGTATCGAGGTCAAGTGACATTTGATTACAATGAAAATTATATTTATTCATATCTGGTATGTGAATTCGTGATTGCTCACAGAAAATACATCGTCGTAGATAGCCTACTAGAGTTTGTGGCTTACCGTTTCCCTACTTTAATCTTCGCTTTAGCTGAAGTATTTTCGGCTACTTTGTGTGTTAGGAAGCCCTAGTTTGGGAGAGAGATGTCACTCCGCCACAGTACGCACGTATTAGTGATTTATATACAAAACATAAAAATCTATCAAGGAGTTTCACCAACGGCGGCGCATGGGTCCGACCTTAGAGTGAACCAAATGAAGGACCACGGTATCTAACACGGAAATCAAAGGGTTGATTATTTCGCTCAAAGGGATAATTAAACAAGTCCATATCATTTAAAAAAACTTATTGCCCTAGCTGGAGTATAGTCCGGCAAGAAATCTCACAGAGATCACAAGCATTTTTTTCTATTAATACGCATTTAGCGGGCCAATTACAGAAGGATTGATTCAGAGATCAGAGATCATTAATATATAATGTTAAAATCAACAAGTCGCTGGTAAACCCTAAGTCGCCACGTCGAAAACCCCTTTCCTATGGAATCCCTTAGTGCATGATTGTAAGTAAAGTTTGGGACAATCCTCGGAAATCTTAAAGTGAATTCCGAAAACATTACATTTTTCCAAGATGTATCATTTAAATCACAGATGTCCTCTTTCATTCACTCTATTATAAAATCTTGGACAAGAGACATCAATAAGTAGGTTCCAAGAATTGCTCAGAGTAACGGAAGGCTATTCCTATAAATATAGCATAATAATTAATATAAAAGTAAGTCTGTGGGGATTTTGTGAAAGATGAAGGATTAGTTAAATATTAGCATAGGAGTTCATGAGCTAGAGCAGGTGGAACAGCTTACCGATCTCGGAAGTGTCTTGGGCCAAAATGGTCGAAGTAGTAGGGGTATTAGAAGAATATTTTCGTTAGGCAAAGAAGCTTTCACATGGCGTTGAGTAAGGACGTTAAAGGCTCACAAAAACCTTGAAAAAACATGGTTTTGGGCGGCACGGAAACATAGTCGTTTAAGGAAGATGATAAGAGCAAATTGGAGTCTTTTGAAATGTGGATTTGGAGACTGATGGAAAAAATGAAAGTGGACAGAGAGGAAAACAAATGAGGAAGTACTGGAGATGGTGAGTGAGGAGAGGGGTTTGTTGGGAAATATCCTATGGAGGCAGGAAAAATGGATGAAAGGCGTATTGAGCGGTAGTGGAATGTTGAAGAAGGTAATAGAGGGGAGTTAATAGTTAAGTGCTAGTTAATAAGGCAGATTAGATGGCTGTAGAGCATTTTCATTAGCGACGATATCCTAAAGGTTGTGATAGAGGGGAGAACGTTGGGAACGCTAGAATGGGGTAAAAATAGGATAGCCATTATGGACGGATTAAAAGAAAGAAAGAGGTATGGAAACAAGTGAATTCACAACTTCTAACATTATAATTTTATTACTATAAGTCACTATGGATGAACTATCTACTAAGATATTTTGGAATAAAAACTGAACGACCAACATAAAAATTGAGCGATATTCTTTCTTGGCAAACATACATGTAAATGCTAAATATTTTGTCCTGAAAAAAGTGATCGTAGACCTAAGGTATTATTATCAGCGTTTCGATATCTATTCATGGTTTAATTGTATTATTTGAGGCAGTGTAAAGTATATTCGTATGCAGTTTTCCCACTGTGTAATATACAAGGTAATAATTTCCTTAGCAGATACAATTATTTTATAACCTTGTATTAGTGGAACGTGTAAGTAAATAACCCACAATTAAAGGTTATTCTAAGTGAAGTTGAATCAATCGTTGATAATTCGTAGCATAAATATTAACTGCTACATGATTCTTAATTTAGATTATTTGATGGAAAATAAGATTTAAAAAATAAACGTAACATAATATATACATCCAATATAAGTGATGAAATTTCAAGGTGATGCTGCTATTCTGGAAAATGTTCGTCTTCATCATTATTTTGCTGCTCGAGAATATCAATTGGGCCAAGTTTGGAGATCATTACCAAGTGTTGATTTTAAGTTACAAAACAATGTCGTTATGCATGATAAAACTGTACATTTGATGAGGGAACATATCCAGTTTTTTGTTTATCATATTTATTAAATTATCACTTGCCGCTCTATTTTTATGTTGCCATGTCATTCAACGAGGTGTAAATAACTATTTTGCATTTCATGTTACTCCACCTTAGTTTTCTCTTTTAATTTACCTAGCATATGTAAACATGTAATAATACGTTGTAATTTAACATTAGCTTTTTTAGGAGTATTATAGTTACAGCCAGGTTTAAATATTGGGAGCTTCATCTTGAAAAACATATCATCATACGAGTACATGCCCCATGGCCCATAATACTCCTGGGTGTAAGGGGGAGGGTCGCGGGACAAATGCCTCGTGACTGTGGGTGGAAGTGTTTGGTGAATAATGAAGTACTGATTTGGTGTTAATTATCTGAGTCCTTTGATTTTAAACGTGCTTACCATTAATAGAATTGGTTTAAAATTAATAAGTGTATCTATTTTAAATAATGGAAATCACATGATTGGTTAAAAACTTCAGAATTCATGAACATTAATCTAAATTTAATTTAAATTTTTCTAATTAAATTTATTATTCACATGAAGAAGTTAGCAATTTTCGTAAGGTTTATGTGCAGACACTTTAAAGAAAACCTCTCTTTTTGCAAAGTAACACCAACATGTCCATAAAAAATCCAATTGGGAGTCGATTCTTTGACCTCAGCATTAGAATAAGCCCAACCCCATTGGGTCTCTTTCCAGGTGTGCTTTACACCCACAATACTTTAGGGCAATCATTGCTTCTTAGAGTGTTTTGGGGGTGGATGCGTAATAATTTGAGGTTAAAATAAAAACATTTCGTGAGAACAAAAAGATTTATTATGCTCATTAATACTCCATCACTAAAATGATCATACCGTTTTATCAGCATCTAATGATGTTTTACACAACAAACAATTATTATTATGAATACTGTGTATAATCAAATCCTATTTATACATCATTAAGTTAAGGTAGGTTTTGGATGGACACAACTGCAAAATAGATATTTTGTTGCTCCTAACAAAACACAACCCAGTAACCTGCTCTACATTAGGTCCCTCGTCATCTCTGTGTGGAGTGATGATTGTTTATCCTATTGTAATCTCTCTTCCCCGTCCGCGGGTCTTCCCATCCAAGAACATGCCCCCAGCATAACACCCTCTTCAAGTAGTGTTACAGTGTTTCCGTTCTAGCATCACTTTCATCTACATCTACATAATACCCCGCAAGCCGCCGCAATGGCGTGTGGCGGGGGGTGTTAGGCCACCACCCAAAAAAAGGAAAAAAGAAAAAGGAAAAAAGAAAAAGGAAAAAAGAAACACCACATTCAAAACCAACACACACATGCAAACCCCAATCCACAACAGTGCACACATTCATTGCAACACCCCATCATTCGACGCGCATGCAACCACACATCTACCTATCCTCACTCCAAAAGCATGCAAGTACATACGCTTACCTACAACAAATAATTCCACCCTAGGATGCAGCAAGAAACCTATCACGAACGTGCCAGCTAGTTTATAGCAAGTAGCCAGGCGAAACACCACCACCACAAGAGCGTTCCACACAAAACTCTCTCCCACCCAAGGTGAGGAATCTGGCCCAACGCTGCAGGTGGGAGGAGGGCACACCCGCGGAGAGGGACAAGGGATGGAAGGGTGGAGCATGAAGTTCGTAAAGACGCTCGGGCATGCGGGAAGGGTTCTGACACAACACACAGGAGGCTAGTGAAAGTGCATGCAATTAAGTTCAACTAATTGTTACCTAGACGCGGAGGGTGGCAAGTGGCATTTTTGTTATCTCCGAGTGTAACCCTAGAGTTGTTATCCCGTATTGTCCGTGGGAAGAAGGAGTCCTTGAGTCTGCTAGTCCTGGCATCTATTTCCCGAATTTTGTACACATGATCCAAGCGACCTATATATGTTGGGGAGCGAATAATTTTCGAGACCTCGGTGCTGAAACATGCGGATCCGAATTTATTTAGTAAGTTTAACCTAGCATTGAGTCGTCTTTCTTCCAATGATTCCCATCCCAACTCCATAAGCATTTCAGTGACGCTTTTCGTTTTTCCCCTTTCCCATCCGATAACCCTATAAAATTAAAAACGATGGAGATGGCATTTATGTGACTGTGCAAAGCCTATCAACATCCGCGTCTCAATGTCGTTCACTAAATGGGTTGGGGCGGGCTGCGGTGGATGGGTGTGGATTTGTTTCTTGCGAGATGGTGAGACAAATTATTCATCCGCATACATTTTGTCATCCTTGTCCTGAGTTTTGACTTGTCGAGCCCATATGATGACTTTGTGAGTTGACGCCTTGGTCATGGGTGTTGTGGTATCTGTGTCGCTTGGAACTACAGAAACTTGGAACTACTATTACCTGTATTTTCACATTCTCCCGCTCATTCCTATCTCATCTCGCCCCCTCTGGCCTCCCTTTCCCTCTCCACAGCCCCTTCTTCCACCCCTCCCCCCCCACCTGTTCTCCTCTCCCCCGTCCCCTTCTCCCCATCCACAACCCCCTCCTTCACCCCTCCCCCCACCTGTTCTCCCCCTCCCTCGTCCCCTTCTCGCTCTGTCCAACATACCTCTTACTATTCAGTCCTAACTAATCTTCCGAAGAAGACGGAGTTCGAGTCCGTCGACATTATCAAGATATAACGTGTGAGTGTTCTTTTTATCTGTTCTCATGTTGTGTTGCTGTCTTAAGTTTTTTGATTTGATGATTAAAGACTGTAATAATTTGTAGCAAGTTTAAAGTAATATGAAAATGAATTGCATTTTGATCCGAACAGCTTCTAAATGAATTAAGGTTTCATATTTTAAGCTCTTAGGGAAAGGAAAAAGTAAGGAGGAAAATGGAATGGGGAAATTCCAAAAACCATTTGGATGAATCACCCGTGAAGCGAATTTTATTTGAATCGAAATATTCCCTCTTCCAGTGTCTTTCACCCCTCTTTTTGCTCTCCGCGCCTTTCCCTGATGTTCTCTTTGCGCCATTCTCCACCCTTCCGCCCGCTCCCCTACCCCCTCCCCCAGACGTCGCTGCCCGGCGCCCCTCGCGCACGCGGCGACCGTGACGCGATGCAGTTCCGCGGTTCGTACCCCCAATTCCCTTCAGATTTTTCCTCCACCCCTCTCACTCGTACATTTCCAACCCTCAATTCCCCTCCTCCACAATTGAGCACGTTCTGTAGGCAGCCCGAGCTCTCCCACACCCTTTCCCTTCTCTCTCACCTTCATCCCCAAACCAAAGGGGAACGGAGCGTTTTCGCGCGCCGTGCATCGCGATTACCGCAGAATTTATTCGATCCCACGGGGGAGAGGAATCAATAGATGAATAACGATGAGCGAGGGAGACGTATAGAAATGAGGGGTGAGCGGGGAAAATATGAGGTTTCGCAGGGTTTGTGTGTGAGGCCGTGAATGTACCATTGGTAGAGGCATGGGAAAATAAGCGTGTGGGTTTTAGCGAGGGAGGGCGTTCGCATGTGCGGATTGGAAGTGTTAGGAGGGATGGCGAGAGGGTTGTGTGGGATGCGGGAAACGTCGGCCCCGCGGGAGGGCTGAGAGTTTGTGGTTTTTGTTTTAGGTGTATCGGAGTAGTTCGAGGTAAAAACGATAGGCGGTGTTGCGGAGTGTGGCCACGGTGATAGGATGTGGACATGGGGAGATGGAAAAGAGAGAGAGAGAGGTACAGACAGACGGACAGGAGGAGGGAGAGCTTGCTCTACGTCCGTGAGCTCGAAGGAGGATTATTCTACTCGGCCTGGTTACTGGCGATATCACTCCAGGATCGCGAAGATGAGTATAGGAGCGAGGGTCGGGCTGCGCACTTTTTCATTATTTTCCATGATTCTTTTGTTTCGGGATTGCGCTCGTGTCATAATTTTTTTCCACGCGCGGATTCTTCATTCCCATCCCAATTACGATTTCTTTTTGGGAAAGAGATTTCTCGGGAAAATTACGACGGCGTGGGCTAATTAATGCTCACCGCTGATACGTATTTTTTTTTCATTCCCCTTAGATTTTTTCTCTGGGATTACCCGCGCATAGCTGTACAGGGAATTATTGGATCCGGTCAGTGGAGATTAGGACAAATAAAAATATAAGAACGTCAAGGTAAACAAATGATGAGATTTCCATTGATACAAATGTAGGATAGTTCCCATGTCTCGTTTATTTTACATTAATATGTGTTATATTACAAATTATATTTTAAATGATGCGTTTATCTAATCCTGTAAATGAAAATTGTACGCTATCTGCTTTCATGGTATCCCAAAGTAATTCTTCAAAAAGTTACATTTTCTCTGCTTTGTCATCGAGAAGTATTTTTGAATACATTTTCACTTCTCACTTCGTGCCAGATTATTTGACATTTTGAAAATTATCACAAGGCTACTTTATGAAACGTGCATCCGAATCACTGAAAC
Organism: Hetaerina titia; assembly: GCA_037158775.1. Lineage (NCBI taxonomy): Eukaryota > Metazoa > Arthropoda > Insecta > Odonata > Calopterygidae > Hetaerina > Hetaerina titia. The sequence goes on along the minus strand of CM073775.1, from coordinate 89,802,707 downwards.
GGAGCATATCTATCAATGTCGGTGAAAGAGCATTGGTCACAAACGAGATCTTATTTGTTAAGATAGAATCGGGTGTCACCAAGAAGAATGCATCGGGTGTCCATTATAATACCAGAATACACGGACATGAATGCCAATTCTTATTAATAGATACCATATTATAGTCACTGTATCTTGAAGTTATAGCACATATTGGGTTAACTACTTACGCACAAGTGAACTTGAATTATATTGAAATAATCATAATAACCATCCGCAGTAGTGAATGTATGGTTGTACGTCAAACCAACTCTGTATTTTTTTATTGAAATTTTATTATTTTAATTGAAATAATGATGTTTGTTAGTAGAAAATAAATAAGAGTTCAAGATAAAGTTTGAACAATTTGGGAAAAAGTTTTATACATTTAAGGTGTTGGATGGACGTAGGTTTATTTTTAAAGAAGGTCATTTGATATTTTGTTGTTCTATTTTTTTATCATTTTCTGTGTTTTTTTAATGTTTTTTCTTTGATATTTATTTGTCGTGGGCCGCGTAAGTCCAGGGTTAGAGCGTTGGAATACTGACCAGAGGGCCTGGTTTCGATTCCTGGGTAAGCATCTCTGGGTAACTGCAGCTCCACCCAAGCTATGTGGTTTTTCTGGCACCAGATCTTCCTGGGACTCTATGACCGGCACAGGGAAAGGAACTGGCCCCCCTACCCTGATGTGTGAATTTCACATGCCGTCGGGCTTAGTACTGGGTGAACTCTACCATCACTCACCAAACCGACCTTCTGGTTGAATACTGTGTTTATGGTTTTATTTATTCCGTCACATATTTAAAAATAAAATATGCCTATCTTTAATTATGATTCTTCTAAACTTGAAAAAAATAGTATTTGCTCTGTTAAGAATTAACTGTTTTATCCACAGGGAAGTTCTTTCAGCATAATATAACTTCTGAAACTTGTTTCAGCAATGGATGAAATTTTTTATTCAAAAGGATTGTAGGCAATTACTAATACTACTTTGAATCACAAGTGGAAATAAATGCCTACTGATAAGTAAAGAACAGGACCTATTTTGCTGGAATGTTTATATTCTTTCGGATCTCTTAAATATTTGATACCTCAGTTATTCGTTATTCATTTAGTACCAGCAAATCATATTTATAAATTTAAGGCTGTAACTTAATAGTTTGTAAAGATATAATTAAAAATCAAGGACAAATTATTAAATAAAAAAGTAATTTTGATTATTACGCAATTAGCACTTCGAGCTCTAACCGTTTTCGTTGAACAAACCGACAGTATTTCTTGCAACCATTTACTTGGTTTCTAAACTCTTTCCTTAAACTCACTCTAAACTTCTAAACTCTAATAGTTTTATTGGTTGAGGGTAGCAAATTATGTTTATCTAAGCCTACAAGTTTCCTCATAGGAATAACTTTATGCCCGTCATCGCTATAATATCGGTAACTGTTTTTACATGTATACATGTATTTGCATCATTATCATATTCTAAAACCGGAGCTTTGTTGTTACAGCCATTGGTACTTTTCCATTGCCGTATTCTTCTGTTCCTTGTGCGTTTCCACCCCCATAGCATTTTTTATATAATTTATAAATATGTTTAAGGCTCTAAATTAGATTTTTTGTTGCTGCAGATTTCTAATTTTAGCTCTAAGTTCATAAGTCTGCTCTAAGCCATGTCGCAAATGGCTCATGACACTTGCAAGACCAAATTGCGAAAAAACTGCATGGAAATTTCATTTAGTGAATTATTTTCTGGGGTATATTCTGTCAAAATGAAAAAGTTTTGAGGCTTTGAGCCACTGATGCTTGGTGAAACTATTTGGTATTTCATCGTAACCTTCCACTCGCCGTAAAGAGTACTTCATTTAAGGTAATGTTAACGCACTCTCATATGAACGTTGGAATAAGAATTATTTTGATGTCCTCCTATATCCTCATAAATAAGGCCTTCTTCTCCCTTTTGACAGCCATTCACGGGCTACTGCCGCCACTCACTCATTGAGAGAGGTGTATTGCCCCCAGTTCTTTTTCCTTCTCCGATCTCTTTCCGAGAGAATGGCTGCCAGCGCCTAAGCATCGAGTTTTTTTCCTTTCAAATGCTGGACACTCGCAGTTTTGAAAGTCTTAGCATATAACATGAGATAGATTGCTCCGATAATAGCCAAATTCTCTTTTTCAACACTTTGTATTCTGAAGCGGAGGCTCGGTAACGTAGACTTTCCTACCAACAGTAAAGTATTGTACTGTCATGCTTATGATTTACGAACTTTTGAGTATTCTCTCAGCCCGATTTAAGAGATCGGAGTTCGGCGCAATACTGCTAAAGGAGTCATGTTAGAGTGGAGTGAGTTTTTCAGTGCTCTTTTTACCAAACATTGACATGACTCCATCTTATTTTAAACAACAAGGGCCTAAGTATTACCCAATAATAGACTTCTGCGTTCTCCCACCGCCATCGTTTAATGCTACAATCTGACTGTTTCAGAAGCAGACCGAGGCATATCAAAAATATCACTCATATTTGGGCACAGGCTTATCTTCCGTAATCCTTAGGCACGTAATCGGTAGTATCAAATATGACCCCGAGAGATATTAACGGTAGCTGTTATCGGAACATGGTTTCCTCCGAGTCATACATTGTGAATGAAATTAACGATTAAGTATAAATTTGTTTATATTTGTATAGAGATTTTTAGTTTTCATTTTGATTTAAGTAAAAATTGTTGTTATAAGGTAATGAAAAATCATTGCTATAGCTATTCTTGTTTCTTTTACCATTATATATGTATAAGGACACATGGAAGCATGAAAAGGGTCAGAGCTTACACAATGCACACATTTGAACCTTAATACAATCAGTATGTAATAATAATAACTAACCAAGAGCAGTTTAAAAAAATTCGGAATTCATCGTATTTACTGTCGCTATTATTTTTATTAAATATTTTAAAATTATACTGATAGAATAACCCATCCTTTTACCTTTTATTTCATAGGTAGTGTTTTTTAAAACTCATTTATTCAAAGGATCAAACATAAATTCCCTCAAATTCCCTTTGGATTCTAGGCTACTTATTTGCTCAGAAAGGTTCACCAAGAGGGTAATATTTACACAGAGGAAAAAAGTGGTACTAATAGGAATAGCACACTTATTCATATCGAAAGCTTGGACTTGAGTATTTGAAGTTATGTGAGCTTATTCGCTAAATCTGTTAAGAAAAAATCGATTAATCGATTACTGCATGTGTATTTTTATTAGATTCTATTAAAAATAGTGTTTTTATGCGTATCTTTCTCAGAATGTCTTTACTGTGTTTCATACTGATTTTCTTTATTTGCCCGACTTTTTGAACCCTTAACATACTAGGGTCTGCTGCTGTCCTGCACTGCAGTGGTGCATGGATACGTAAATGTATGTATGTGTGCGCATGTGAAGCTCCGATGTAGAGTATTGGTGCGTCCCACGGGAAATACCTTGCATGGGGTCATTGGGCGGCATTGCATCCGTATTTATGGACGTCGAATCGCCAGAGGATACCGGAGTTAATTACGAAGTCGTTCGGTCGGGCCTACTTCTCGAATGCGGCGCCAGGGGGTGTGGGGTTCCGGTTAAAAAAACACCCACATCGGTCATCTTGATATTATGACAATATTACGGCTGGCGAATGCAACGCAAGGACTTGCTTGGGTTTCGCAGCGTGTGCTCTCATTACCTGAGAATAAAACGCCCAGGCTGGCTTACTTTTCATGACTTTTTACAGTTTCGGATTCGGGGAACGAAACACCCGAATCAAACGGGGGAAAATGCCGTAGTGTGTAAACTTTGCGTTTAAACTCAATGCGGAAACAGCAGTTGACCTTTTAAATATGGATTGTATAACGTTCGGGCTACCTGAGACAGAGACAAGCTGTTCCTTTTTCAGATCTTGATGTTTTTCTGCCCTGGTCGCGTAAAACTTCTTTCTACACATTTAAAAGATATACCGAGTGTGAAAAGTTAACTATAGTAAGCATTAATATTTTCCTCTTTTGCAAATTTTGCGTGCTTTTCATTTATTTCATTTGAACAACTTTTTCATTTAATTGTTGGCTCTTTATAGTTTTTCTTAAAAGTTATTCGGATTCTATAGAACTTCCTTTGCACTCCAAATGGACGATTCTACTGCAAAAATACCCAAATTCGTTTCAAAAACTAATTAACATATATTATTATGAAATTAATTTAACTCTTAGCTGAAATTATTTTGTCATGTGCGCAATAAGAGAATTTAATGTAGGGAAAAAATCGTGAATGAATATGGTTTATCAAGAAGGACCTGCGATTGCCGTGGAAGTGTAATAAAATGCTCACCAGATAAATTGAACAGTTATCCTAATGTGCCTGAAAATTTAATATGTTTGAATGAATGAAAAAGCTTTACTTATTACAAATATTGGCAGATTATTGGCATAGTGAAGGCCTTAGATCAATGATTTAATATCATATTGCCGTTGATAAACGATAATAGACACGTTTCACTTTGAATTTAAAAGTGGTTATCAATAATTTCAACAGCCGATAGTTGGAGACTTCATGGAAATTGCAAGGTATCGTACTTCCAAAGGATTCATCTGTTGGTATTATAAAGCCAATAGGAATTCTCGCTGCTTTGCGTTGTAATTACCAGTATGCGATAATGAAAAGGAGATTGGTGATCGGCATCGGTACTCCCTTTTACCGATGCGAGGATAATATACGCTAAAATGATTTTAATCCTTATAATGACGGAGGATGAACATCCAACCTCAATCTGTAGTCGAAAATTGCACAAAATTGGCCAACTCGGAAAAGATTACGGGTAGCCAGCACACTGGGTCTTTCGTCCATTGTAAATTTTCCCCAACAGTCGCGAATCGTTTAAAATTCCATTCTGGGTCAAAAAAGTGGTACAATGGCTTGGATTCATCTGCACCTGCGTTCGCATTAAATTAAACAAGAGTATTTTTGTGGGTTCGAATCCACCTCTTCCTCCTCGTCTTGAAACCTTCCCCAGGCTCTCGCTCTGTGCCATCGGCAGTGCCTTTTTTTCGGACCTTTCACCCTCCCTGAAATATCCACCCCCGCTTCCTCCCCCCCTTCCCGATTTGCCGCCTCTCCACGAGTCCTACCTCCCACAACCACACCCCTTGGTCCGTTGCGCCCTCCCTCTGCTGTCGGCCACCTCGCCGCTTCCCCTTAAACCATCCTCGTGCGGTCAGCGCTAGCTAATTGGAGTTGCAGCTCACAGTCGTATATAAATGCTATCGGCGAGTGGGATTAAGCTCTGAGATATTCGCGGAGTTACCGCAGTCGTGGTTATTGGGGCTCTCGCATTAAACTCCCATTTCAATGTCAGGTCGGATAGTTAGACTGGAGGCAGAGGGGGTTAGTGGGTGGGCGGGGGTGGCAGGTGGAGTGGATTTTCACCAACTGAAGGGAGGGGGGAAGGTTGGGGGCGCTCGGGGAGAGAGAGAGATGGATAGAGAGAGAGAGGGAGAGTGGGGACCACGAATTCGGATGGGTCGAGATCGGGGTCACATTCAGCTCGAGTTGATTTCTGACGGGAATAATTTAGTAAGGGGATATATAATTTTCGACGTTTTGTATGAAGTCTGAAAAGGATAGGTTTTGAAGGGAACTTTAATTTTTTGACATGCGTGGAAGGCTACCCTCTTTCCCGAGAAATAATGCGGATTCATGGTTAAATGAAAGATTTTTGGTTTTAGCAAAAGTCTGTTCATTTTCATAGGATGATATGCTAATGACGGGAAGGATTAAATTCCTACAACAGATTTAAAATTTACGTAAGTGGGTAAATGATGTTAATGAATCTGAGAGCGTCTTTTTCGCACTTTGCCGTCATCAGAATACATTCTGTGGGCCAAAAATTTGACATAAGTTTGTTGGGAAAGTGCAAAAAATTTATTTTAAATATTTTTTAGTTTGATACAAAATATTTAATGATTTACACGAATAAGTATTAATCAATGTAATTTTGTGAAATTTTTGATAAAAAGGTAGATTTAGACAAATAGAATAAAACCATCATATGGAAATAATACTTCTCTTCGATAAGTACTCAATTACTTTCCAAAATATACTCTTCACCAGTTCCTTCAACAGCTGGATATTTCGAGCAAAATTGCGTGTACCTTTAAAGGTCGTCGAGAAGACTTCAGTGGGAAACGATATTCATACAAGTACTCAAGGGAAATTGATAAATGTTGTGAAATCAGGTTCTTCAGTATTTTTCAACAATTAAAGTAATGATATAATATAATCGATTATTTTCAATTAAAAAAAGTATCTTTTCAATTAGTTTTATTTTAAATACAGATGCAGTGTATGGTGCGAAAACTGCTGGATGCAAGTTACAGTAGAACTCCAAATATCCGAATTAAACGGGACCGGACCCCGTTCGGATAATTGGAGTTTTGTCCGGAAGAAGGGTCTATTCAAAGAAAGCTGCAATAAAAATGGGAAAAGGCTATCTATTAACTGATTTAAAAGAAGTGACACTTTTTGGTAAATGAGAGTTATATCTTACCGAACATCTCTGTCAAAGTAAGCTGTTTGGCTGTTTTAACCCGTTTCCGGGCAGCCAAGTCGCGCATCCGCTTGACAGTCGGAAGTTGCATGTGCTAACACTCGGGCTGACGCTCCAACCAGTTCAACGCTGTTTCAAGATTAGCAAATGCCTAACTAGGACTAGGCCCCGCCTCGGCTTCAACTTCGACGTTGTCATCGTCTTTCTCAACACTTTCTTCTCTCACACTCGCAATAAGCTCATCATCGCTTAGAATCTGAAATCCGGGGTCAGATGAGTCACACACCGTCCACCCTCCTATATCGTCGGCACTAATTTCCGAACACCCTTTGTAAAACTTTCAACTTGTTCCACGTACTTCTAAATGTGACAGCCTTTACCAAGCTTCAAGCTTCCGCGACCATGTAAGCGCCATCTTACAAATTAATTTTTTGTGGTTGGCCAATACACCTTCAACTTCGTCCTCTATGACTTTATTTATTGTATTTCAATTTATGGCCCCTTGAACACCTTAAAATCATTGACAGTGGAGTACAAAAAATGGGTGCCGCAGAAATCTTGATGGAGGCCAATTTATATATTTATTTATTTTGCCATGCTAATTTATTGATATTTTTTATAACTCTCAGGAAATAATGAAACAGTCCGCTTCCCTTTGTGTAAAGAACTATTTCACTTGCAAATGTCCCAATAGCAAGTGGACCATGTTTTTGCAGAAAATGTAACGGAGGAATATCTATAAACTATTAAAAGTATTACATGAACTTTTTATAAAAAAATGTTTACAAAGAAAAATCATTTTAAGCTTCCATCATAGGTGTATTAGAGCAGAAAAAACCGCAGATAATTCACGGTATTCTAACATACAGGCAATTGACTTTTCTTACGGGAAATGCGGGTGTTCGCTTTCCGGGATCGATTTGCCTTAATGCGAAGTAAAGAAATGTCTACAAAGAAAATCCTATCTAATTTTCAAGCGCGCCGTAGAACACAGAAAAAAAAACATTTTTCTGCATGTGAAACATTCTGCTTGGAAGAAACCTTAATTGATAAAGATCGTTAGATGTGGAAACCGTAACTTGCAACCTTTGAAATGAGGTATGCAAAACAGTTTTTGAATAACACGTTAGGGGGATTAAGATTCGATCAGAGATATTTCACATAATGATGAGACTTATTAGAGTTTTCTGAATTGCCATGGAAATAAAAAATAATGCTTTGCCGATGGTAAGAAAGGAAAGGTAAACTGAATGGATGAAAAAGGGAAGCTTTTAAGAAACAAATGTGGATTAATGCCCAAGGCTTTCAACCAAATATTGTTCCTTTTTAGTTATCAGTTTTTCTTTTTCTAATCTTACCTCACAGAAAACCTTCTGCCTTTACTTCATTTATTCCTCTTTAATAGTGTTATGTGTTTATTTACCTTTCCATCCTTTTTCATGAGATATGTAATGATATATTTCCTTTTTATGTTCCTAATACATCAATTGTCTGCTGATATGTCCTATCTAGTCGATATTGTCCCTTTGAATGTTTCAAATTTTCTGTTAATAATATTTGGTTAATATAATCGATTTCGTTTCATCAGTAGGCTTTTTTACATAGGTTTCACCTCCAACCAGGGAACCACACTCATTGAAGGTTCTTATTATGGTTTCTCGGTTTTTAGTGCGGATATTTTATTAAGGGAAGTTTTTCTGATTGGCCTATACTCAGTCTGACCTATTCGGATCTTAATATTACTGTAAATTCTTTCATACCATACGCTGGCTTTACCAAGCAAGAGGAAGCTTTGACTGTTCTAATTGCTGACGCCGTGACGAAAAATATATCTCTCTCCTCAACGTATATTTGACTATCGTTCCCTTTCCAATGGTTTCCCTGCAGCATTTAATTGAAGATTCCTTCAGATATTTCTGTTAATGCTGTAAAATCATTAACAAAGCTAAAATTGCTGAGATATATTCCACCTGACCTTAGTTACTTTGATTCCAATTTCTTACGGTTCTCTTCTCTTTCATCCTAGAAGTTTCTTATAAATAGTTCGGGCGTAGAACCTTCTTCAAATTTTTATATCTCTTTCTTGATTCCATTATTTCCTCCTTATTTTAACTCTTTTGCGACCTAAGTGTCGGGAGGTCAATGTATATTTGCTCAATTCCGTTTATTTTTAAGATTTCTCAGCATTTGCAAATTCTTTTTGCTGTAGCCGTTGGCAAAGATACTTACAGATCCATGTAGTATACAAATAGTACAAGAACCTTTTATAAAAATGTTTTTAGAAGGAAAAATCTGTTTAAGCTTTCATGGCGTCAATGGAGGTGTTTTAGAGCAGAAAAAACCGCAGTTATTTCACGGTATCCTAACTTACATGCAATTGGCCATTCTTAGGGAATATGCGGGTGATCGCTTTCCGGGATCAAATTGTCTTACCGCGAAGTACTATATAGAATTGTCTACCAAGAAAATTATATCTAATTTAACCTAGATCACAGAAAAATACATTTTCCTACATGTGTACCATTCTGCTTGGAAGAAATCTTAATTAATAAAGATCACCATGTGTGGAAACCGTAACTTGCAACCTTTGAAATGTGGTAAGTACATGTCGGATGAATTTTGGTTGAACATCAACTGGTTAGAATGTGATCGAGAACATTGTCTTTCAAAAATAATATTTTAAAAGTGTTCATCATTTGGAGGAGTATAGCTTCTTAAGGAGAAAAAAAAATAACCTCTTTACAGAAAGCCAATATCGAAATGCCAGCGATATGCCCTCTTTAATTCATTCTATTTATGTCCTCTGACTTTGTGTGTTCTTATTTCGTTATAATATACTTTTATTAAATCCAGGAATATACCTTTAATTCCATCTCTTTTTTGTGTATCATTTGCTTAGTGATTTTGTAGATTGGTTTCGGTGAAACTTATTCAAAACATATGAAAACATGTTTCGAAATATGTTTTCATTGTTATATTTTACAATTGGTGTCCTCAGCTGAAATCGCCGTTAAATTTTACAGACAGAAAACTTAGCAGCAGTGGAAGTTTACATTCTTTTGCGTTTATTCTTGGTATCTTTCCTTCATAGGAGTATTTCACCAACTATCTTATGACAATTCTCAAACGGGCAAATGCCAACTTTTCAGCTTGTTAGTTTTTCATATTTAACAGATACAATTTCGGATATAAATGGCTTGGTGTAGATTTGAATGATTGATACAGCCTCTAATTGCTGTTTCTCTCATACAACCCACGATTAGAGTTAACATTAAGTATTAGGTTGTATTGTAATATCCTAGTTAGGTTCATGAATACCGTTCTTTTCCCTTCAGTAAATTGTAGTGCTGGTATTATGGAGCTCCCTAGGCTTTGGCTGAAAGCTTAAAATTCATAAAATGTGAGATTACAGTTAAAAAATTTTACAAAATACCAAAGTCTATGGAGGAATATCTTATAAAGAAAAGAATACATTTTGTTGAAGGGAAATTTTAAGCATATTTATGAAACCTAGGTAATAGTATGTCGAAAAATGTAGCAATATAAAATATATATATATATATATATATACACACATATATTCAAAAAGTAAATTTATGAAACCTAGGTAATAGTATGTCGAAAAATGTAGTAATATATATATATATATATATATATATATATATATATATATATATATATATATACACATATATTCAAACAGCGTTGGACTACTGACCGGAGGGTCTCGGGTTCGATTCCCGGGCAAGGCACTTTGGGCACCTGCAGCTCCACCCAAGCTAGTTGATTTTTCGGGTACCAGATCTTCCTGGGAAACCATAACCGGCACAGGGAAAGGAACTGGCCTCCCTACCCTGATGTGTGAATTTTCACACGCCGTCGGGCTTGGTACACGGGTGAGCTCTACCATCACCTACTAAACCGACCTTCGGGTTGATTACTGTGTTTATGGTTTTTATATTCAAACACAAAATCCCGCAATACGGGGAACAAATATTTTTCACATAGAGAAATAGATATAATGAAAGGGGATAGGAAAACATATAAAAGACGAACACCCACATACACATACACACAGAAATACATACGTGGTTGTTCTGAAAAGTTTTCGACTCGGAAAATTTCGGAAATTTTCAGAAAAAATGTCTTGTATCTTTGTTAGGTCGGTAACTTTTCAGACCACCCTTGTATATGTACACAAATATGATATACTCAATACTGTACTTATAAATGAAGACAGCTATTAGGTCTAAATACTGACGAATTGAGAATAAGACACGCAGCAGAAACACGGATGACATGTTGCGTGTCAATTTTCGGGTAGAGCCTGGGGAGTACAGCCACTACTCAGCCCTCTTGATGAAGACCTGGAAGCTCGAATATTAACATGTGATTGTCTTTCGTGTTGCTTTTCCTATGTGTTTCTGCAATGTATCTCCCGCAGATTTTATTGGTAATCACGTTTCCTCTATAGCCTAATTGGTAAAGCATCGGACCGACAAGCGAAAGATCCGTGGATTAAATCTCCATTAAGGAAACATTTTTCTGCTTGAAATAATCCACACCTTCCCTCTTCCTCCACAAATCTTGCGTTTGCTCACATATACATATAAATAAATAAATAAATAAATATATATATATATATATATTTTTTTTTTAAGTATGAATTTCACCGGAAGTATTACTATTTTTAACGGATATATCCCATATTTTACTAATAGTCGAGCCTGAGGTAGTCAGCGATTTGAAAAGTTATTTTCTTGTCTATTTTTGATGAAAATGAAAAAAAAGTTTGGTAATCATGTTGCTTCTTCCATATTGACCGGACTGACTGACAGAGTTGTGGTCATGGAATGCTTCTCATCGTACCGCAAATTCCTCCATGCATGTGTCTGGAATGTCTGAAGGCTGCAAATTCATATGCGGCTTGATTGAAATCAAGGTAGTCAGAACACCTCAATATACCAAGGCTTAATTGAATTCCACCTGAAATGCTAAAAGTGCACTAGGAACGTATTGAACGCGTGGTGGGTATCTGAGAAGTTCAGCATGGATGCGGAGGACTCTTTAGAAATGCCGTATTTTAAGGCGACCGGGGCATTTTGGGGCTGAGACTTTGGGCATGAACATAGAATGGAAACGTGCAGAGGATAAGGCTGGGTACTTCAGGGAAAGGGGAGATGCAATGGAATGAGGTCTCAGAGGTGGAGAAGTAAGAAAGAAGCTTTAAGGCTGATATTATATGGCGTAGTCCCCTCGCAGAGGTGCATTTTCAAGATTGCTTGAGCGAACCGAAAGGCTCACAATATTGGTAATGGGCATATACGTACGTAGCTTGGCCGCTATCCTCGACTCTGTTAGAAAAAAAGGAAAGCGTCCGAAGCTGAAAAGTTTTCGTCGTGAGGCTTAAAAGATGTATTTTACATGCGGCAGCTATACATACTTAACAGTCAAGTATCGAGCTCAGGAAAGGAAATGGAATACCTTCGGCCAAAACTCCGGAGAGTTTATCCAGTCTCTATTATATATAGATAAATGAATAAAATAAAAAATGGATTTCGAGTTAATCTGTCGCAATGATTGTGATAAAGTAGGGAAGAAAAATATAATATTTACTGACATGTGTTCTGAAATTTTTGCGTTTATATTAAATGCATAGAAGAAAGTTGTATCATATTCTGTTTTATCATTTTTGTTGAATACTTGGACTAAATTATGTGGAAGATTCCTTTAGCTGTGATTAGCAATAATTAGTAATAAGCAAAACGAATTAATGAGCACATTTGCTTGGAGTATACAAATAAACGATTATCCATATTATAAGATTTTTTATTTCTCGACAGGCTTTACTTTTAAGGTACAACGCGTTTTATTTGCTTGTGGTAGTACCTGATGATTCTGCAAGTGGGTGAACGCGTTTGGTTCAATGTGGAATTACCTGATGTTGCTGCAAGTCTGTGAAACTCGTTAAGTCTTATAAATAAAGTCTGCGGAAGGGTACAAAAATCTTTCAATATATTATCAATTACTTCCACGAAGTGAGAGTGAAACTTTAGAATACCTAGATTAACGATTACCTCTATTTTTACTAACCTTCAGTTATTCTGTACCCTACATTTGCCCCTATGATCCTGTTATCCCAAAAATTATATTAATTTTACAATACTGATGTAACAATTGTAGTAATGATGACCTTATAATCCCATTAATTTTATTTTAATTTTTTATTGCTGTTAGCTATTGATTAAATCTTGCTTGATTGTATTCGCCATTCGTTGTACCTACCAAAATCGTAGAAAAGAATTTTTAACGATTTTAAACATATAATTTCAATGTATTTTTATAGATAAAATGATGTAATTTATTTGTCTCGGTGCTTCCAAATGGAAGCTTATCGTGTTGAAGTTGAGAAAATAAGTATTCAATAACTGGAAAGTACGAGTAGATATTTAACTATGCAGAACGTATTCATTTAATTTTGATAATTGAAATGATATATTTTTAAGTCGAATTGAATAAGGATATTTTTTCCTAATGTAATATAATTAGAAGAAATAACGAGACTTATTCATCCAGCAGCACATAATTTAAGGGAAAAGTGAAGCCATGCACCCAAACCAAAGATACAGTAGCAATAGTACGTGTATAGTGAAACGGACTTAGTCATGCTAATTATAAACGCCATTTCTTTTTAAAATTAGAAATTAAAATATCTTTGTTTGCTCATAAAATCAAACAAATCACTTTGAGACATAAGGTTTTATTAAAATTCTAAATGTGCTAAAAACCTATTCGTGGTAAAAGACGTTTAGATTAACAATAATTTACCTTAAATTCCTACGGAAGTGAAGACTCATCCTCCAGAAAAAAAGTGGACTTTATTTGTTCTTTCTAGTTATAGTCCATTTAAAATGACTATACATAAGATTTTGCAGGCGCGGCAGAGACAGGGGGTGTTATTCAAATGACAATGGGTAAACATCATGAACGAAAACATCGGAACCCTAATGCACATCACAAGATCCTTAATTTTGGTAATTTAGCTAAATTACTAACCTTGTGAACGTGAAAATCTTGCCAAGCGCTTAGGTTCCTTTTATAATCAGATAGCGGTCAATTCAGACATTAATTAAATTATTAGTAACTAAGGAAGTGAAAAATAATATTTCTATTGAAATATGTATTCAATATTTTGGAAGGTTAGGCCATTTACGATGTGGAAACTTTTGATTAAAGGTTTATTTGTTCCCAGGTCGTTCAAAGGGACCGTTGGAGCGACGGAATGTAGTTGGTTCATGAAGGCGCAAAGCATTGCGTATCCTGCTCCCCTGATTGAAAACTCGTATTGTGACTCCAAAGTTTTTTTCATTCTACTACTCACTAAAATTTTCTTTTGAAAAATATTCCACTCCGATGTACCTGATTGTGAATTACTGGATTACGGAGTAATATTCACTGTGGGGTCTAATAAAAGACTGCGAACATGCGTTTTTTTTCTTTCTTTTTACGGCGACAATTTTTTTCGAATGCTCCCATCAAAAATGGCTCCATGTGACAGTCGGGGAAAATTCATTACGTACAGGGACCCATTCTGGACCCAATCTTCCACTCTAACTGCCATCTTCTGAAGCTATCTGATCCATTTGCTGAGTTGCCTTCTTCATTGCCTCTTTCAACTCTTGTTTTACATTTAATCACCATGATTTTACATTGTTTTTTAACTACTACTTTCGCAAACATTTTTTTATTTGCGGACGAATTTCAGAACAATCTCTTCCAGGCATTATAGAAGTATACTAATTTATGATATCATTAAGTATTTTGACTCTTCACATATTACATCAATTTTTAATTTTCAACACCTGAGCTATCTATGATATATGTTCATTTCATTTATCTAAAAGACAGTCACTAACTTGCATTAAATTGGAAGTTGTAACATATGCATGTCATGAGTATGGTTAGCGGAACCAGGGTCTTTTCACATGAAATAATGGAATGGATGTAGGTATACCGTTTTTGATTTTCTGAACGCCAAAAATATAGTATATTCAAGAAATAATATTGTATATTATGTATCGAAATAATTTTGTAACTTCTTACTACATCCTGGCCACTGTGGTGGCCAGTGTATACACTAAAAATTCGATGATTTCGATGTTTGAAGGGATCCTTGGAAGAGAAAAGATTTGTATAAAGTATGAAGTAGATTTTTATCGTTAAATAGACATTAGAATGCAATTTTTAAAAGCCTGAAAGTTACAACTTTCTTTCGTAAAATATGTATATTTATTGCGAGAGAAAAAAAAACAACGTGTTTGCTATGGAATGCTGTGGAGTGCTCTAATAAGGGACAATTCAATGTACATAGGGCACATAATTTTTCGTAACCTTTTGCCCAATTATATTATTTTCCCTTGAAAGTTTTCACTGATGGCTTAGTATTTTTAGTCACGCTTCATCGACACTTTTTCTGTAAGACTTAACGGCTTAACCTTAATTCACTTTCATGACTAGAAGGTTATTTGTACGCAAAATCTTCCTTGTCTATAAGCCCTTTTAAATGGTAAGACTTTCTAAATCCTTCCATTGACCTTTACTCTAAATTTATGTAATACGAATTTAAGTAATACGAACAGTCAAAATGAAATTCATCAATTTCTGACGATAAATATCTGATGCTGTTAACATAAGTTGGTGGTATTACTGAAAATAATGTTTAAATAACTATTTCTCAAATCTTAAAAGCTATCATGTAACGCATATTTCCTACGTTTAATTCTTAAAAAAATTATTTTTGGAGCATACATACCTGGAACCATTTTCAGAGGGACTTCAAAATCATGACATTCTGTACTCGATTATAATTCCATGTAGTACACAGAGAAAGGGCATGCAGTAGAAAACAGCATCATCTAGGGGAAAATATTGGCATTGTATTCTAGTGTAAAGGTCGCATGCCATGCGTTGTTTTAAAGATGGTAGAGTGCATATGATTTAAAAGTAATTCGATCGCTGATTTGAGAATCTCTAAATACAGATTCATATTGACGGAATGAAGGACTTTCTTTCATCACTCACGACGAATGGTAGAAGGAAGTGAATTGGGTGAACGACTAAACACCAAAAATCCGTTCTCCGGATTCGAATCCTCGGATGGGCTCTCTCTCTCTTTTCCCATCACAATTCCTGTATTTTCAAATTTTCCAAACCCGTTCCTCGCTTCTCAGTCCGAGGTTTGCTGTCCGTCAACCAATTCACTCTCTCCTTCGGCATCCATCGCGGATCATCCGTCTCCAGTCTCATCAGCGTCCTCGTTCTCCACCACCCTATCTGGAGCACGCTTCCATTGCCTACCGCTCCAAGTGTAATACGGATCCCTATCCAGTGAGAGAGAGAGGAAGGGAGAGAGAACGACATTTTTTAACATCTTTTCCTTCTTTCATACCACGCTGCTTCATTTGCATGGGCTGGCGGGCATTCATATATCCCTTTATGGCCTGGAGCGTCGGTCTCGATGAAATTACAATGCTAGGAAGGGGCCGAGGAGAAGTCGAGCTGGGAGGGTTGCGCACGGGGAAATACGAGTTTTGTCGGCAGCCCGAAAAAATTAAAGGGACGGCTGTATTCGCAGTGGGATAAAAACTAACGTTTTCTTCCTGTCCCTCTCTCCATGTCCCACCTCATTCATGTCTTCACCCCAAAGTAGGACATTCTGTCGGGAGAAATAATGGGGAACAAGGCTGCGAATTAAATACGTCATTGGGGTACGTTATCGGTCGTTACAGCCCAAGCTGCAAAAGTGCCTATTGAATCGGAAAATTAGGAACGGCCAAGATCGAAATGGGAACGATATATGGACCTTTTTATATTATGAGTCGCTCTTAACCCGTCCATAAGCCCTTTCATTTTTTCGCATATAGATCATAATGAACACTTACTGTATATCTTTGATTTTCTTGCTGTTTTTAAACATACATTAAGATTATATTTTGAGTATTTACATAAGAATTTAATAATTTATTTTCAATTTTTCCGGCCATCTCTCACCAGCTTGGACCAGCTTGGCTGTTTTCTCCTGAGGTGTCCCCATCTCCATTGTTTCAACAAATCTAAAGGTAGGTTCCCATGTAATATAAAATTCTTTTAAGTAACAAAATCAAAGTAGGTAGGAATATTTTTCGTATTAACAACAGAAGGTACCATAATGTTTTCATTTGGACCGGCAAAAATGCGAGTTTAAAGTCAACTTTTCATTCTAATCTCTGTTTTCTGGGCGCAGTTCTCAGACAACGCCATGAGTTAAGTACCTCTGTAGTTATCTCCACCACAAAGGAATTTTATACTTGACAGAAACAAAACTTTCATTAATACTAAATTTATTAAAAGCTACATTTAAAAAAAGATTAATCGATTGTTACTTCGTTGATTTGGATTCGCTTTTTTAAGATTTTAGCCGAATGTTAAGAGAGACGGCAAAATTATTATGTTACCCGGAAATCATGGGCATTAGTATATTGGCGTAGCTATGATTCTTGGTAAAATTCATACTCAGTAATTTCACTCGACGATTGAAAATGTAAATCGTAGGTTTTGTGATAGGGACAGAGTTTCTTGAAAATATGTCTGTCGGTGAGAAGGGTACTACAACGATATCCAGAGGTGGATGTACAAATTCATAGAATTGTCTTTATTAGGAGAAGTGCTTAATATGTATTGTCATGTCGAATCGAGATCCCCATCCCTACTCGTTGGCTATTTTGCGCTTAATATCCGCGAATCCGCATTTGGTCATATCCTAGTACCTCTTCGAAATAATGTGGTCATACTTATAATAGTACGTGTACATTCTTCAAAAATGGAATTTAGTAAACATTCTATTCATAGACTAAAGCTAATATGAAGGAGTATCATTAAGTAATAAAATATTTAAAAGTGATTTTCATTGCTACGTTTACCTCTTCAAATTATTTATTGCCATATAGCGATTACGTTGGCTTAAAGGGTTTTGAGATAATGAGAAAAGTTTAAATATGCGTTGCCGTTCTTTTCATCCATGTCAAATATTTTCTGTTATTTTGTTCTTGAATTATATGCTCTTGTTTTATTTCTTGATAGTTTCTTACTTTGATATCTATTATGCACGTTCATACAGTCGCTTTGCTACAATTTTATTGAGTAAAATTTCAGGATGTGTGAATTGCCAAAGGGTTTCAATATGGAGCCTTTTTGATAATAGTATGATATCATTCTTTGCTACCTTTCTATTATCATAAAAATATATTTTACCAAAAAAGTGCTGAATATTTCATGAAAGGTGGTATTGTCTTAAAATATGATCTCACAAAATTCATAGACTTGATGTTATACTCTAACTTCACTAACTCAATAGCAATTTGTCGAAGAAATCATTCATCTAAAAGAAAGTTTTTTGTAATTTTTAAGGTCTATGATGAAACATTTATTGTAAAATTATAGATTTTCCAGTAACTACACTTATATAGGTAATTCTACGGTAAGCCTTCGACGGAATTTTTGGCTCTTCCAAAAAAAATCGGGGTGTATGAATTCAGCATAATAGTGTACAAATCTGAAATGAAACCGCAAAATTATTACAAGGAGTAATGTTTTAACGCTCTTCATTGTTCACGAAAGATATTCCCGAAATATCTTCTGACAATTAATGGCATTTAAATTGGCAGAAAAAGTGGTATTTAGTGGAACTGTGAGGGCAAATCTTAGCAGTTAATGAGTAGTATAAAAGGGGATATCGTGGAATAGATTTCAATCGTTTGTTCAAATTTTCATTTATATTCGGAGGTAAAACAAAGCCATAATATATTGGAGCACACAGGCCGTTGCAAATCATTCATGCATTTGGATTGCATAAGTTAACTTTCCTATTTTCCTGTTGTCATGCAATTAAATATCTTGCTTCATTGAAGCAATGCTTCTGGTATTCATATAACTGCCATTTTTGCGCATATAGGAAGCAAAATTTAAAAAGCACCCAATAAACAGCAATTCTTCAATTAATTTAGAAATTAAACGCACTGAAATTAATGTAACATCATTTTAAACAGTATAATACTTATATGGAGAATTTTTAAATTATCGCTTGTTAATTGAAAGAGTGTTCGCTTATATTTCGCCGTCATTTTTATGAACTTTTATTATCTCGAATGCTCCATTGTAAACTAAACGACTGCTTTTACCAAACTACTTATTCTAACAAATGTATTGATATCAATTAATATTGTGAAACGACGATGAAAATTAAAAACTGCTATAATTTCTGTATAATTCACGAGAAAAACCAGAACATGTGCAGGTCAAACAATATTTTCGAATACAGACTGTATTTATAGGAATTTCAAAGTGAATAAAACAACTTGGAATTGGAACTGCCTTAAAACTCTTGGCACCCATTTCTTTTGATATACAAGTATTGCACTAACTTAATTAAAGTAAATGTCATTAATATCATGCTCATCATGCTGTGCTTAATACAGTATACAAGTGGTAGAATTACACTGCAGAATGTTAAATGATGAAGTAATAACTCCTGTTGGCATTATGTAAATGTGCGTGTATATGTGATATATGTATGTATATATGTATGCATGTATGTTTATATATTTAGATATTGGATATCAAAATAGTTAATGGAGAAGGTAAACGGAGTAGAATTGAACATGCTCCGGTTTGCAGATGAGATCGCAGTCGTAGCGGAAGCGCGAGAGGGCCTCCAATGACCAAATACTGGAGGAATATAACATGAACAAGAAGAAAACTAAAATCCTCGTGTGTGTAAGAGAAGAGCTGAATGCAGATATTACAATTCGAGGGGTTGAACTAGAGCAAGTGGTATCCTTCATTTACCTGGGGAGCAACATAACATGAATGGAAGAGTTTCGACCGACATTACGTTAAGAACGCATTCATGAAGAAGAGGAAATTACTACGTTCAAAGAAGCTAAGGCTGGAAACAAGGATCCCTTTCGTCAAAACGTTTGTGTGATGCATGGTGCTATATGGTTTCGAGACTTGGAGAATTGGAAAAGAGTATAATCGAAGAATAGAAGCCTTTGAACCGATGATGCTGGAGGAGAATGCTGAAGATTAAATGGAGAGACAAAGTAATAAACGAGGAATTATTTAGAATAGCAGGAGATAAGATCATATGGAGAACTCTACGGCAGAGATGAAATAGATGAATGAGACACACATAGAGGCGCAATGAATTGATTAGGAATATAGTAGAAGGAAAAATGGAAGGGAAGATTCCACGAGGAAGACCAAGAGACATGTACATAGGACAAATTAAGAAAGATTTAAAACAGAGAAAGGTTGAAAAAAACAAAGCATTGAAGTAATTCACATTAAATAGAGTACAATTGAGGGCTTAAGTAAATCAATCCTAGGATTGAAATACTGATGATGATAACGAAGTTATGTTTTCTCTCATTCCTTATTCATGTTGTCTTTCGAAATATATAATCCCTCCAATGATTCATTATCATGCAGTTACTTGGATTTAAGCCAGAATAAACGTTCATTAGGAGCAACCAAAAACTTTCTTCTTATGCTCATGACTTAATTTGTGTCAAGGACCACGTCGAGATAATTGACTCAAACGTTCCTAATTTCAAACAAAGTATTCGAATACCTACCTTCTCCTCTGCACCAATTTCGCGTTGTTCATTATTCGCATGCAATTTTGATTTTGAAAAATGTTTGCCCACGAAT
Organism: Hetaerina titia; assembly: GCA_037158775.1. Taxonomy (NCBI): domain Eukaryota; kingdom Metazoa; phylum Arthropoda; class Insecta; order Odonata; family Calopterygidae; genus Hetaerina; species Hetaerina titia. The sequence continues at coordinate 89,782,377 of CM073775.1, read as the reverse complement.
TTATCTTGTTATCGGGTTGCGTCGATTAATGCGTTGGTGCCTCCGCGGCAATTCACTTTGTCTCCACCGAGCTTTCACGCGAGCCTCGGTTTCGTTACACGTCCCACGCACACAGTGCATCATCGTCATCACCGACGGTATCTTTCACGCTCCTCCATTTGCTACCCCTCTGTCATTCTCCCGGAAAGTTTTCCAAAACCCCCATCTCTACCACATCCATGGCTCCCAACCCTTACCTCCCCCCCCATGTTTACTCGTTACCCCGTTCCTTGTCCTCTCCCCTGCTCTCAAACAGCCAGACACCCATTCCTCCCCTTCGCCGACAAACCGGCCCAGTCGTGTGAAGGTTCACCTTTCCGTCATTCTGGTGTCTCTGTATCCCTCCGCCCTCTCCTTCCCTCCCTCCCCCCCTGTTGTTGACGGCAAACGCGCACCGCCGCGCGCGCGTCCCCTTAACCCCTCCGTGCCTCTCTCTCCACTCCTCTGTTCATTGCTTACTCAACGACGAGGCGCATTAAACTGATTGCCTCCAAACCGCGATGCATGCTCTCTCTCTCTCTCTCTCTCTCTCTCTCTCTCTCTCTCTCTCTCTCTCTCTCTCTCTCTCTCTCTCACTTCCCACCCCGCCGCGAGCGGGACCCTTCCCTGCTCTTCCCGTCCCCTTGTCTTCTATGTACGCCTCTCTATTTTTTGCATCACCCCCGCCCCTCAACTCTCGCCACACTCAATTCCTCCGCTTGGTCTCCCCCGAACTTCTCTATATTGCTGTATTCGCCTAAACCTCCGAAAAATGCGGCGTCTCTCTCTCTCTCCTCTCCTGCTCCTAACATCTTGTGAAATTTGTGGGATATATGCAGATAATGGAAAAGGAAAATAGCTCTATAGAGAGAGAGAGAATGAGGGGGAGGGGGTTGGGAAATAAAAATTCGAGAATCATTCCAATTCTCACAGAGCAGAGTATGTAATTTAGTGAGATGTTTTTTCAATTATTTTAAATATTTAAAGAGAATAGGATTAGGATTTCTCACCTTAAATATGACCACGCACATTTTAAGTTTAATACCAATTATCTACATGGTGCATAAACTTGAAAAAAATGCGAAAATGACTCCTACTTGACGCGAAAGAGCACATATAAAAACAGTGATTATTCTCACTGATATTATTTAATATTTTATATATTTATTATAGATATTATTTAATCTCTAAGACCCTAGTAAAATTGATAGGCGAGGATAAAAAGCCCTTACGTTTTGTCTCTAACTTTCAAAATCAACGTATTAACTGGTTATACATTTAAATTCATCAAAGAAGATAGAATGACGCACTTCTACACTTTTGATATTAATATGAGTAACAAATTATTTATTCTTTGTGAGAAAAAATAAATTAAAAGATTTTAAAGGCACATAAAAAAATGTTACGGATTACTCGAAAAAGGGAAATGACAATACTGAGTATTCTCACACTAATCCCTGCACTGATCCAAACGTAAGCATTCGATAATTAAAAATTCTCTAGGACAGAGATGTTAATGAAAATTATTTCTTCGGTTTCATTACTCAACCAGTATTTCTAACTAAAAACCTACAACTTACCACGGGAATATGAAAAAATTCGTCACTGAGATACAATGACATTACCAAAATTAGACGGTGCACTTTCATTGATTGCTATTTTTCATCCATTTTTGTGTATAATAGAAGGTAAATATATAAGACCGAAAGAAAAAAAACATTTAGTTAAAATTCATAACTTTTTTATTCCTCTGTAGTACTCACTTTTTAATTGCCACTCTTACTTCACATGTTTCTTATTTAGGTCCCCATTCGATTGGCCATTCACTGTCAGTGATATTTAGATACGGGTAGAATAACTATTGTATTGCATTTTTCTCGAACTGTATTGGGCTTGTAGTTTCTATTTCTTCATTTTATTTTCCAAAATATTCATCCCTATCTGTTACAAAATGAGCCGGTGTTTGAACTGAGCTTATATCTTTAAACAAAGGTTAAACCTCTTTTTAACACTCAAAGGCCACTTCAAAGTTCATGGATTTACAATTATTGAGACTAAACAAATTTACTTGAATATACATGATGAGTAAAAAATTAAGGAAGTGAATTTTGGTAGCGTAATATTTTGACTTGGATACGGGATGAGACAAGGTAAAATATATGTAGCCCCAAACTTGTGATTGCGTAAGGTACGTCGGGCATAATGGATACCAGGAAAATAGTTAATTGGGTCAATCGAAAAAAAATGTCTTGAAATTTTCTTGCAACATTTCCCAAGCCCACGTATTTCTATTCCATGCATTGGAGAATTGTTCTTGCGTGAGGCGTAGTAGCGCAATGAAAAGCGTGCATCCTGCAATTACTCTGCCAGTTTCCTTCCCACTCGCCTGCCGTGCGTATTTTTAATCCGTCCTCTTTCCCTCACACTTCTCTTCCTCCACCCTACATCTCGTTTTTCATTGAATGCCACTTCGATGCTCCTTATATACCGTTTTTTTCCAACAATGGCACTGTTAATCTTTCACAAGTTTTTGCCGTTCTCTTCTCTGACGCCGAAGATATACGTGTATATTTAAAATTTTCCAATTGATATTCAAATTAGCGAATTGATCGTAAGTCACATCTACTATGCCTGTAAACGCAAAATTTTTGCATGCATGATTAATGTCATCATGATCTCTTAGGTAATGCTCACTATAAATATACTGCGTTTCATACCAGTATAAAATTTTCCCTGACATATCTTTCCATTGGTTTACAAATCAAAATAATTAAATGTGTACTCATCGAAGACCATTCCAAATTAACTCCGGCTAACTCTATCACACGTCTTCCTCGGCGTTTCTACTTATCGATTCCTGCGAAGGAAAAGGGGTAACAGATTATTAACAGTAACAAACGAAAGATTTTTTAGATAGAAAAATTTATCCCTTTAAAAATGAATGATGCATTATTTTCCTTGCGTTTAATCCGGAATCAGATTTTGTTTTATCTTCAAAGATATGATATTTTTCAAGGTTATGTGGCCAAATTTACATAATTATGTGGTAAATATTATTGCTACACAAAGATATTAGATACAATTAATAACGACAACATATTTGTCATTGTATTTTTAACTTCGATTTAACAGTTTATAAAGCAGCAAATTTACTGTTAACTACAAGCATTGTAAAAATAAATCTTTAAACACTGATTCTATTTCATATTTTACGGACATATTTTAATAAGTATATTGTATCTTAAGCAAAACATCTTGAAGTACCTGGAATTGAAATAAAAGAATCGATATTTTTCGTTTACCTAATTTTTTATGTCCGTATATATTTACTTTACAAATATATTTTAACTTTACTGCTTTTTTCCAAAAAGTCTGTTTCATACCCTTATTCTCTATAATACCCCCATTCCGATTTCTTTAAAGTCAATACTTGTCTCAATCCCAATTATTATTCAGTGATTCAGTATTTTATTTCAAAATTTTCTTTATACTTAATGTTTAAAGTCTTCACCTGATTATATTTGATTTTCATTTTCTGTCTCTCGTGCAAGTCATGTTATTGTTGGGTTAAGTATACTATAGGTTAATTTCATAATTTTGGATCCTATCTTATATATTTGCTGATACATTTACTATGTATTAGATAGCCGGTTATTCTATTGGCTTAATTGGTTTCCTATTTTAGGACTGAAATAGATACTCTGTTACTTATTATAGTTTTTGCTGTGTAGTTTAACTTCTCTTACTTCAAACGTATTATCATATTTTACAGACACTGGAATTCATATAGTTTTCAGAGTAAATTTATTTCAGCCCTTAACTTACGCATATTTTGCCAACTTAGTATTCAATTCTTTGATGGCAATTTAACTCTTTGCCATTTTTACCATTTCGTCCGTAAAACTAATATAATCGATAATATTTTCGGCCACACACGAAACTTGTACTATTGCGGTTATTAGCTTCTTAATTGCGATAGCGAATAACGATGGGATTAAAAAGTCTCACTTTCAAGCCATTTTGTTAAGATTATATCACCAGAAAACATTCCTTCATTTTTTTCTGAAATCATTATTCCGTAAAAACGTCTTGGTAAGATATTACGGAATTAAAATTTTGACACTACCGTATTTTCCGCCTAACTGTTTTTTCAAGTCATCATTACTTTCACTTTTCAAGAAAGGTTTCTATAGGCTATAACTGCTTATAGGCTTATTATAAGTTTCTATAGGCTTATTCTGTAACTGCTGCATAGTTTTCAAGGAAAGGTGTAATACGCGTTAAGAGTATAACTGACTGGTTATTTTTCGATTATTCGTTCTATATACATATTTAAAACTTATTTTGCTATAGAAATTGAAAACTGATTCCTCTGAAATCAAATGATATTTTAGAAAAACTTAGTATCACTCCGTGACCACTATCTCAGGCAAGTACCTAAATCTCTGGTAGTATTTGATATAAAACGTTTACCACACCTTAAGGAATATTTATTTTGGTCCTTTTTTGGAATTTTTATTTAAATTTTAAACATTCTCATTCAGAATTTGGTGCTGGTATCTACGAAAATTCAAGAGTTTCCTTTTTAGGCATTTCATAATTCACCAATACCTATTATTCTGATTTCTTTATATTGTACGTTGCTTAGAAGTCAAGTAGGATTGACATGTGAATGAAAATTTTTAATAATCAAAATCTAAGTTCATTAGTCTGAAATTTCTTATGTTTCCGGGAATTATTTTTAATTTAATTCAAATTAATAGGATAATTATATCCTGGGATATTTTAGGAAGTTCATGCTCCGTGAATATGGAGGAATAATTTGAACTATTTCATAGCAATAGTAACCTTTTTGTGCTGTTATACCGATTTCTCTAACAAATGTGTTGCCTACTTTCTATTTCAAATCACATTTCTCCTTATTGGCTTCAGTCTTGGTCTTTTCAAAAGATATTTCTGTGAGTACTTCTATATTATTTTCATTTCTGGAGTAATGACATGTAATAAGAGTATCACGTTTACCTCATTTCATATGTTATGGTTTCCTTTCTAAAATATTCATGATTTGTCCGCTGCACGAGATTTCATTTATTAGAGTACCTTAATTAAATGGGTTATCTACTCATAATGTCTTATACATTTTTCTACTGGCTCTCCCTGTTACCAGTTAACATGATTGTTCCATTCTCCAATCCATCCCACCAATTTAAATCACTTTACTCTCTTGTATTCTGCAATAATCCGTTTGCTGAATTGCGACACTTCTTAATAAATATCTCATAAATATTTCGTGCATGAAAAAAGTTTTATCCCTCAGAAAATCGAAAAATTTATTTTCAAGGTGATTATATTGATTTTTATGCTGAGATTTCAAACTTTTGAGGACTCTAATTTATGCGCTAGACATTTGGCAATCTTAGCAATGACAGTAATATCAGAATTTCTGCCAAAAGCATTAATGATGAAAAATTCTGAAACATTACGTGGGATTACAGTACAGAAAGAAATAGGTTTTTTGGTGTGCTTTTTCTTAAAAATAAATCGCAATTTAAGCACTTGAGAGATTATCGTTGATATATAAGTTTCAAGCACTAAATTAATAATTTTGACGATAAATAATAGCGTATTTACAAAAAAAATCGTTTCAACAATTATCAACAAAATTATTAAATTGTAAAAACATCTTTTCTTTCCAATTGTTTCGATTATTCTTCAGAATTAGTTTCCTTAAAACTGTAAATATTTGAATATAAACTTTTCCGTATGCAATTCTAAGTTTCAAGGCAGAATTAATGTATTACTTATTTTATGTCATAATATGTCTCGTCAAGATTAATTAGGATCGAAAAAAATACATTTCTCCAGATATGTATTCTATGTCAAGTACATTCTTGGCAATAAATGTTTAATAAAACAAAATTATGTATAAAAATCATCATTCAATAAGTGTAATTTTTAAAATCATCATTACTGAATGGGTATAATGGCCATTTTAGTTTTTTTCTAAATTCTTTAGACCATTCCATCTATCATCCCGGAATTGTGCAGGGTTATCTTTTATTATATACTGGCCATAATTATTAATTTATGATGATTATGTTATGAATAGAGCCATTAAAGTGAATGCAATATTATAGTCTAATGAGAATCTATTAATATTATTGTTGATTGAATTCATCCTTATGCAAATCAGAAGGTATAACTTCAAAGATTCTTACTAGATTTCAGCGGCCAAAGCCGTTATCGGCAAGTAGTTACGCAAATGAATTTAATAGACGTTAAATTAACAGCAAACCTTTTATATCTTAATCAGGGATTTAAATATGAGAATTAACAAGAGTGAGTGCCTATTTTTCGATTACGTAATGTACATTTATGTTTATAATTTCACGTGCATTATCTCCTCTTCTTTGGAGATATGGGATTATATTCAAATGTATTATCAATGTATCGCACTTATCATCCTCAATTTCATTGTGCTATTGTTTACATATCATTAGTATCGTCAGCCTTCCCCAGATATAACACCCCATTCTTCGAGCACCCTAACCCCCTGCCCCAATTTTCTTCCATTTCGCCCACCCCTTCAGTCCGTCCGGCCCCCCGTTCGTCGTCTGCTACACCATCATTTTCTTCCTTCGCCCCTCCCCGTCGTTCTTCCACGACGCATCACGTGATGAGGTGCCATCTCATTGGATGACTCACCATAATCGGCGTGAGTGCTGAGGGGGAGTGGGACCTTTCTTTTTTTTCCTCCTTCCTTCTACTTTCCACAACTGTGGCACGTCCTTTCCCTCCTCTCTCTCCCCCCCCTCAAGTCCATCTTCCATCTACCGTCTGGAAGACGAAGTCCTCCACCCCTAAATCTACGCCCCTCTTCCTTCCCCTTCGTCTTAGACGGCGCGCCCGATTATTTCTCCAAACCGCGAACTTATAATTTGCTCGCCGTTGTCTATACATTTAGCGCCACTGGAACTGATAGTTGAAAGGAAGTACATTCGACACTACCTCCGTACTTAAGAGAAGGTTATGCATTAGTTTGATTCAGGAAAATGAGGATCGCATGGCATCACACTGGTAGACTGCAACCCACGATGATTCAGAAGTATACTCCACCAACATATTTGAATGCACTCGGTAAATTTATATGTGTACTAATAAAGTATCCAAACTGCAAAGACATTATCCTTTCAGCAACATTTGGTCTGCCAGCACATATTGCTGTTAAGGTATACGAGTGTACTTTGAAGCATATGACTTAATAAATAAGCAAGACCTTATTTATTTCAATATATTTTAATTGTCAACATAGTTTTCTTTTAAATGAATTCACTTTTTCCAGCGATATTGCTACTTTTTTCTGTCTGTTCTCAAAGCGAAACTTTAAGGTTAGGAAAGTTCTGAGGTGAACTCTAACCTTGGCGTGCTCCTAAATGTGAGTAGATGCGTTACCCTAATGGAAAAGCATTTTCTTTTTATTCTTCAGATGCGGTAGTTTTTGCAATTTCTATCTACAGCTTGTCAAGTAATGATGCCTAGCACTCTTCCGTTTTTTTGTTTACATTTTGAAGGTAACTGACTAACACAACTCATGACTACCTCACAAACCGACAGTTCCGCCATTTGCTGTCTTCTGTTTTGACTGCTCTTTCGTCTCAGAAGGTGGATCCCAGTTTCATCTGTATTTATGAATCGACGCAAAACGTGTGACTCACTTCGCTCAAACCGCTTCAATAGAGCTCTGACAATATTCATTTGAATGCGTCCAAAATGAGCAAATGCATTAGCCAACGGCCAGAACGGCGTTACGAATGTCCAATTTTTCTGCTAGTATATGACAAACACCTTATTTTGGTATGCCTATAGTCTCTGCTATTTCTCCAACTTCAATTCCACGGTCATCCAGTACCATCTGGTGAACTTTTTCGTTCTTATCTATAATTGTTCCAGTTTTTGGCAGTCCCGATTGCTCATCATCAGCCAAGCTGGTACTGCCACGTTTGAATTTAGCTGCTCGCGGACGTAAATAAAACTGCAGAGTCCCCGCACACAGCGTCAAACTCGTCTTTGATCTTTGTATAGCTTGTAAAAGCGTAGGTTTAATGGCACCTTTTTACTGAATGTTTTTCTATGTTCTCAAAAACATTTACAGTGACTCAATAATACGCCTGTGAAACAACAATTGAGAGTTACGAGTACAGATGGCTGAAAATTTCGTGAGTACTCTCTACGCATGTGCGAACATATTCCTCGACTTATGTTGAAGAGAGTTACCATCTTTATGCCGAATTTACGAACTCTTCATACAACTTTCCAATCGTAGTCGCAAAAGAGGTTCGCCCAAGAACTAGACAGTACGAGTGTTAGTCAATGAGCTAATATGAAAATTTGACCCAGAAACGATTTCATTTCTGTTTGAAATCACAATACGGCTATCGGGATTAAAAGGTCTTTTGGAGAAATTCGTATAGCTGTTATTATACTTTTAATTAACTTTGGGTAATTTTTCTGACTTTTCCATCAAGCTGCTTTTTTCGCGTTTTTGTCATAGAAGTTATTTTTTATTCACTTTTTCTGTGCATAATAAGAAATAATAGTCAAAATTTAGTAGTTTAGTCTTCACTAAACAAAAGAGATCGAAGGCATTTTTCACCGGGTGATGGAGTGGAGATGAAAAGGAGTGACGAGTGAAACCTTTTCATTTACGACGGTTATAATATTTTCTCACTTCAATGCACACAACGTAAAACGGATATTCTTCGAAATGGAAATATTTTTGGATGATACAAATCCCTGGAAGTATACGGACTCAGTTTTAACTTACAAATATATGAGTTGAGTATATTTTTATCCATTTCCTCCTGGAAAATATTTATTTTGTATGTGTCGAGTCTATTAGCTTTAGAGATACATGATGATTAAGAAAGCTTCTCGAAAAAAGTTGAAAGAAATTTCTTAACTTATTTTATGTTTGTGTGACTTTAATCATTAAAAATAACAGCTGTTCTAATTTTAAGATCAGGTGATGTGGAAATACGGTTTTTAAGACATTTAAGACATCTTTCGCGCAACGTTATGAGGTGTGTACACCGGGATGTTTGCTGTTTGAGAAAGAGTAAATTTTTCGAAAGTGGAATGGGCTATACCCACCTATCAAAATCTGTAAATCTAATTTAATACTTATTTATGACAGTCTTTAGGGTGTACAGTTCATTAAAATGATTTCATAATGAGTGGAATTTTATTTAAATACGTTAAATATGTTCAACGTGGTGGAGAAATAACAGCTTTTTCAGAAAAATTCGTTACGCTTTCAGTAAATAGGTATTTTTTGGAGTACATTATTTGAGAACCAAATGGAAGGAGCTATTAATTGATAAGAAATAGAAAAATTATATCTATCACTTGATTTATTCAAATGAGTTAATGTCAACAGTGGCTTATTTAAATTTTTATCAAATTGTTTATGGTTTTTTATTCAATTTTGATCAATGTTTCTGCTGATTTAATTAAATGAAATGACAATATAATAATCTTTAGGCCGGTGAAGCAGCCCAAGTACGATTTTTGGATACGAGAAATACACATCATTTATAACTCTTTAATTTCTCCTATCTAAATTTCGGCCACAATACCGTCACCGTGGCCAATGAGAGCGACGGAAATATATTTGTATCACATGAAATGTACTTCCTCAGCTTTATTGCATAACAGGGATGCCTCGATTCTGCCACGAGGTGGCTGGAGACAGGACACCGCCGAACCATTAGGCGGTAGAGAAGTTAAGGAAGGCGCAACGGCTTATTCAAATTTTGCTCGTGCGCCTGTTTCTCTTCATTATTTTTCCAAATTGAGCTTCATCACGCGACGCTCCCATATCATAATAAGAGAAAATTATATATGGAAGGTTTTCTTTCCTCAAGTTGAAGCACGAGAGTCTTATACACAATTTCCAATCATTTATATGGCATTTGGTTTCCTGAGGTGATATTTGGCTTATTTTAAATATAACTTTTGAATAATTGTTAATTTGTCCATAAATTTCATAAAACGTTTTCTATAAAGGTACGTTCTCTTGTCCATAAATACAAGCTAAACTTTAAGTTTTGCTACACTGTAGGAAAGCGTTATTTTTATGAGCGATACGTTCTGGAACCCCTCTGTGGAGTTCAATTAATTTAAAGAATGAACTAAGCATTCTTCCTTATATTTTATGTAAATTCATCACTGTGTTGCTGAAATGAAATTTTCTCTTTGGATAAATGCATAAGGTTCCCTTTTTTCATGAAGTTAAAGCTAATAATGTTGCTTAGCTCGTAATACTTCTTCTAAGTTATGGGAATTTCAAAAATCCAAAATTGGGTTAATATTTATGCTCCAAATGCATTTATGTTTATGTAGAACAAAATGAGAACAGACCGCTTCGCTTCTCCTCAGTATCTCCGGGGTCCTTAGGTACTGAGAAGCTAGTTCGAAAGAACTTAAGAAGAACGTAAAAGAACTGAAGATTGGCAAAGCATCAGGAGTTGACAAAATAAACGGAGAAATAACCAAGGCACTTTAGGGTAAAGAGATGGATGCCCTCTTTGAAATTCTCGAAGATAGTGGAAAATGTCATTAAGCGTAGACTAGAATATAATAATGGCAATGCCGAAGAAACCGAGACGAGATAAATAAGAAAAAAAATGAACATTAGGTCTGATTTCTCACTCGAGATAGAGTGTATACCCCGATTCTCGGATAATTTGCCGAAAACTCGAAGAAAGATAAGAACGTCTCACAAAAACAGATCCGGCTTCAGAAAAAAACTAAGAGCAGAAAAGGCAATACTCATATTGGTGGTGCTGGCTGCAAAATGATACACGTTAAACTACACTTAAATGATATATTTATGGACTGGAGGTCATAAAATTGTTCTAGATACTAAAAGATTCGAATGGACTACAAGAGAGTATAATAATCCATAATTACTACTAGAATCTGGCTACAACTATGGAAATAAAAACGGAAGCAAAAGTGAAGCCAAAAATAAAGGAGTCAGATGGCTGCAATTCATCACCGTCACTATTCAATGTATATCTAGAAGTGACAGGAAAAGAAGCATAGTTATTTCGCATCAAAGGAGTCAAGGTGAATGGTGAAGAAATTGAAATGCTCCAGTTCGCAGATTGCACTGAATTAATTTCAGAAACAAGAGCGGATTTTCAAAGGGCCTCTGAATGCTATGGGCCAAGTACTTCCGGAATATAATATGAGCAGCAACGAGAGGAAAATGAAAGTCCTTGTGCGTGGAAGACAGCTGCTGAAGACGAATTTCACTATTCCAGGAGTGAAATTCAAACAAGTGGAGTCATTCATTTAGTTGGGTAGGAGTAAAACTTGGGCTGGGAGGAGTTCGACCAACTTCGAATGAAGGATTTCTCAAACTAAGAAGGAAGATCATGAAGTAGAGGCAAAAATCATGTCCAAAAAATTTGTGATTGCAAACTAGGATGCAGTTAATCAAAATATGTATAGTGTGGACTATGTACGGCATTCTACGGATCGGAGGTCTGAAAACTTGGAAAGTGGACCAATGATGAATAGAAGTATTTGAAACATGGTGCTTAAGGAAAATGCCGTAGATAAATGTACATACATAATGAGTGACGAGGAAGGACTTAAAGGAAGTACTTGGAGCTAAAAAAATTAATATCAAGATGGATTGAACACACCTTGGGACACAATGAATTGGCATAATATAGTTTGGCATATAAGCATAATAGAACGGAAAATTCGAGGAATGCAATGCGAAGGAAGAGCAAGAAACGAGTACATGAATTAAATCAGGAAGAAGACATAACAGAAAATGTACCAGGGGACTAAATATAGAACAATTGAAGGCTACAGTAAACCATGCTTAGGATTAGAAGTACTTTATATGCAGTCTAACGTATGTAGCAGAAAATTAATAAGACTTGAAGACTGCGAGGCCCCTTTTCACAAGACATTTTGCTTCGTCCTTTCGAAAAGCTCTATAAAAGTTACAAGTCCCTGAGGTTACTACGCATTATTGACATACTATATTCAATGGTGTAATAGATTTGTAGAGTATGACGAAACTTGAAAAGAGAAACTTGGAGAAACGTTTTACTATTAAATTATGTGTTTAAATATTTATGCCTGTGCGTGAATTATGAAATCGTTTACTAAAAATAGTAATATTTTTTCAGTTGCAAAAAGGATATTTTGGAGGCCTCTATATAGGGAGGTACGAACTTCGCTCAGGGAAGACTTCAAAATTTTACGACGATAGCGAGCAGGTGGCTTTTCTTATGAGGTCATACCTTCATATCTAAGATTTAACTAATTGGTGAGTTTAAATTAATACAGTTTTAACCTTCAATAATTATCCAGAGTTGATCATTACAATATTTGCGCCAAGATGATACCAAAATCATTAACGTTGAGTAGGATAATCAGAAAGCTCCTTTATCTTCCTAACGGAGAGGAATGTGTGAAAATATTCTTCTGTCATGTGATAACAGGCGATGAGTTGCGGGTTTTTTAACAAAACCTCAGCATCAAAATTTGAATGCCGACAAAAATCTCCTAGACTAAAGAAATTCCAAATTACCAAATTGAAAATCTACCCTGTATGATGTGTGTGTTATGAAAACTTCTAATTTTCCATTTGTCAGAAAGAAGATCTTTCATAAAAATATTAAATCCCCAGGAAAATCTGTAAATTTTTCATAGGGAAATCCTTGAGAAAAGGTGGTTCGTTTAGGATCCATGACAACGCCATCAGTCGTCATCTCTATTAGCAGGTTTTTGAACAAAGTACGATTGTTGTAGTTTTGTCTTCACCTGATCGCAGTTCTTGCGAGATTTTTTTAATTTTCCATGCGCTGAGATATTTTTAAAGGACCAAATATTATGACTGTGACTGTGATAATATTATGACATCTTAAGGAGCAAGAAGGAGAAGCTAATGGCTATCAAGCTGGAAGCGTTCCAGGACTACTGAAAAGAATGGAAATGGCTCTACCGTTGTTCAATGCTTGCGGGAACCAATTTAAACGGGATTGCATTAATGAAAAAATTAAAAATTGAATCTTAAAAAAATAAGTCTCATTATATTAATGTAACTCTCATTACATTGACTAATGTGTTTATAATATAACCTGATGGGGCCCCGTAACAAAACTCTCAGCCTCACTCCGAAAAAGGAATTTGATTCCCAATGTTTACTTATTTGGAAAATTTGGTAGTTTTAATGTCTTTGCGTCTTCATTTCGGCTTTTTAAGCCGCTTGATAAAGTGAATTAAGGAAAAGTGATGAAAACAAATGCATTTACATGTAAAGCAAAGAGAAATTCCTTTCATCACAAATTTTCCTGAAGTTTGTTACCTATGGGTCACATCATTCGTGTTTCAAAGGAGCTATTTACAAAACTGATATGAAAATTAATATAATGTGTTCACTAAAAATAAATTTTGGAAAGAAAATCAAAACATGATATTATTATTATGATTAGGTACATAGTTGCATAGATTTTGAACTTAAATGTTTAATTAAGGTACTGAATAATTTCTAAATTATTTGTTTCTAACTTGCCATTCATATTTGGTGAGCCTCTAAAATTTTAGTAAATAGTTTCTCTCAGTGTCATTACTCTTACTAATTATTTTCCATATTCATTCTATCACTCCATTTTGGTGATAAATATTTAGTCAAACAAATCTTTTACGTACGATATATAAAATCAATAAATTAGCATTGGAAATGCTAATGGATATTCCTGTCTGATTGCTATGGACTTTCTAGTATTCACGTACTTTATTAATTGCTCACCTGGACCATGGCCACCTAATTCATGTTGGACTCCATAAGCATAAACATCTCTCCATTCAGTTTTGAAGTGCTCGATTTCACCCATTTGAATCTTAATTAAAGGTAATTTCTGCTGGAACAGTGCACCAAATAGAGTAATTTGGAAGTCAGTATTAATAGAGTGACCTGAGGTTGATTCGTTTGCAGAGAAGGTTGTTGTTGAACCGGTTTGATCTTTATTCCTATGACACCTTTGCCAACGGCTTTGATTTCTGAAGCCCTTTTATGTTCACGGGGCGCCAAATACTCGACACAAGTCGCTATTTCGCTCGTGCCAATCCATATGAAGCTGTAGCTTCCGAAACTGCACTCAGGTTGGATTTTGTAGCCTTTCATTTTCTAGTAATGGATGCGTGTATTAAAAGTCGGGGTTATCAGTACCATAGGTTTTAAAGTGCTTACGCCTTTATGTCAGATTTAGGTGTAATTTTGTCCACCGTCATAGAGAGTATGCATGGATAAAAATGAAAAGATGCGATCTTTATTTATTTAAGCACATATAGTATTACAATTATTTCATTATAATGCAAGTAGTAACGGGGATCGGCTATGATGATAGAATTAACAATTACTCTTTTATAACTAATGATATTTATAATTACCTTGTATTCGTCACAAACTCGAAAAGATTCATGTTTTGACATTTTAGACCTGTTTACATTGTGAAATTACAACAAATACTGTCACAAACTCACCAGACGAAAGTGGAACAAACCAGCATAGGAAATCAGCAAAATGACGTCCATATTTGGAATATTTTCTTATTTTCGCTTTGTTTTAAGACGTTAAATGTTGGTACCTAGTGTGTGCACATACTTGTGAACCCAGATCATAGGCCTAATTTTGGAATCTGGTTGTTGGTTTTCATTCGGAACTCCCAGCAATTCAGTTAATTCCCTGCTATTGAGATGAAACTTTGGTGTAAAGCGCATGAAATATATTACACTCATGTGGATAAAATAGTTATTAGTTTTCTATATTCTGATCCAGTAAAATTTTATGTCATATTATATTTTATTTTCTACACTTCAGAGCTATGAATGGCTATGCTTATGTGTTGCTTTGATTGTCACCATGTGCAAGCGTGTCAACCCTAGAAAAGTTTGAAGAAACGCTTTCTCATATATTGAACGTTTATCGAATAACTTTTCTAGCAAAATTTCAGCATCCTTAATTAAATCGAGGACAGTGAAAACCTACATATATTATAATTTAGTACCCAATTTTTAACCGCGACTCGTTCAAAGTCCATTTATCAATAGTGTCAGATATGATTTAAGAAGTACGACTGAATAATTGAACGTAGAGGATAGTTCCCCTTTCCTTTTGAAATTCAACTCTATTCTTTGGTGATCAGCACCCTTTTGTGTGAATTATTTCCATTTCAAATTCAGCTAAGATTATGCTATATTGTATCCTAATTACATTTACCGTTTGCAAAACGAATTTTTCAATTCAAATCGCATTTTACTCTGTAAATCTATGTGACGATTCAAATTTAAATTCAACATGCACAGTTAATGAACCTCCTGTCATCAAGGTAAAGTACTCCAGAATCTATTCTGCCTGGATGCTACAGGATCTGTTCGTAAGGGATACAAAAGGGGCAATCACCGGGTCATGGGGACGACGTATTAAGTTAATGGACTCACCTGAGGCTCTTCTCCAAGGAAGAAAGCTTTGTGCGGAAGGGTGGGGATCCTGAGAGTGCGGATGTGGAGAGGAGGAGGAGACGGACGAAGCTTGGTTGGGCCAGAGTGAGGTTGGGGTTGGAGAGGCCCAAGATTGATGCTTAGTTGCTGTGGGAGATTTCTGAAACCTTAACATATGGATTGGAAGGTTTGGTAGTGCGCCGAGGGTGATATCCTTTAGGGCTTTGGTCCCTTTTAGAGTCTTGGTGGAAGATGGATGACGCTGGGCACAAGTGCTTTGATAATATGTGGTTACTGCGATTTGCGTCGGTTATGACGCGTCATGGGAAAAATGGTCGTTCTTCACATCGCATTGCGTTTGCTTTCCTTCTCACTGTCGTTGGAATCAAATCAGTTGTTGGAATCAATTAAATAAAAACTCTCCGACGTCAAATGGAAAAAATCTAGACTGATCAATTATGCTAAATAAATTGGTTGAACTGAACTAGTAATTACCAAAAAATTACTTGGGATTGATGTAAATCAAAATTATGTACAAGTGACCATTTTAAAATGGTATCAATACGGTTGACTTTCCAAGAAAACCAAATTAACTTTAACATACCTATTGTACTGTTTGTGCAGAAACTAAGGAGGAATCAATTATTCTAGACTATAGAATCAAAAGCCTTATCGGTACATTATATGGGAACACGGTTTCATTTATTCGTAAGACCTTGGCATACACACCTGTAATAGTCACAATTTAGACTTTATAGTGAATTGACTTGATTTTATGGCGTGCATTATAAACATGGGGGTGGTCTTTGATATGAATGTTGTTAAGGTATTGGTGCATAAATTGTCTCGGAAAAGAAATCTTAGTTATTCTACATGTATTTTATTAAACGCGACCTAGGTATATTACATAAGTTATTTAGTATTTGTATAAAACGTATGTTCTTGTGTCTATATCTCTTTCAATTATGTGGTGATGAAAAATAAGGCATCATTGTCCTTCTACGTAAATTATTCAAGTCACCAATAATCCGTCTGCCATGGTCGCGACCAAAGGAACCATAAAATTATCATTCTAACTCATCAGGCCACAACCCTACTTTAATTTTCATAAATCAATATTTGAAACACCTTTCGCATGAATATTGATTTTTAACAATCAGTTACACTTGTTTTCTTTAATAAATAGTTCGTAGAGAGTATATCACTTTACATGTTATTTATTCATTGAATAGGTAAGCATTCAAAAGGTTTCTTTGAGGGCTTCAAATTCTGGATGCCATATTATGAACATTTCATCTGGTTGAATTAAAACTACATGTTTGATCAAATTGGTTCAATTTTTAGCGTCGGAAACATTTAACTGTTTATTTTTATTCTCAATTCAATCTCATTGGTCTTGTAATGAACATGGAACGGAATCCCATCTCAGGTTCTAATGAAGTTAATGTTACAATCAACACAATTCTTGAGTAACTTAAACTAATTTTTGCCATTTATTTGAGTATCAACTTTGATTTACCGGTGAAGATGATCTAAGATATTTAAATATTGGTATAAAAAATTATGCGATATGTTCTTAAAAATTTATAGCCGACTCACCTTGCCTTATCCGCAATTTTATCACTAACATTTGTTATGCGAAGATCCAAACAGCTATTTCCTTTTGCTATGCCCTTAGCTGAAGTACTAGATATTCTTCCCTTTTGTAACTTCCCGGCGGTCTCTATTCTGACTCTAAAAATTTTTAACCCGTGCTCGATAATTTCAGGAGTATCGATTTTCTCACGAATTCACTTAATTTACGCCTTTTGGGGTAAACATTAAGCGAGTGCGCTGAGAGATTGTTGAAAAACTGTCTGCAAAATATTCATGGATTTTCCGAGTTTTAAAGGGATAACACTAACCTCAATATAGAATTGCCTCATTATTTCAGAATTACATTAATTAAACCTTCCAATTTTTACTTTTCACTCAAAAATTGTTATTTCTAAGGAAAATACAGGTATTTTCCTGTATGTGTACATAATTTGCATTCGTGTACGCCACATTTTGTCGTGGAAACGTGGTCATTCTGTCATTCTCTAGTTTACGCTGTTCGTTATTTTATAAATTAATTATAAATGTTATAATAATGGATCGGCTATGGTGATATTTCGAAACAACCATCAACAAATTCTCAAAGGAAGATGATCTTCATCTTGCTGTGGCGACATCGCCTATTTTCTCAATTATTTCAGAACAGCATATCTTCTACAAAAATTCGAAATTGAAACATAGAATAGCATATTGCCTATAATAAGGCATAGGTACCTTTTTCTAACCCCATTAGAAACAATAAATCACTAATTGCCTACACATCTTAACCAACCGTATTTTTAGATTCATATCCTTTACTATTGGACCTTGTTGCTCTACGACTGCCATTCAGTGAAAATATACTCGTATACTTCTTATGTATTCTTGTACTTCCATAGTTATTCTACTTACTCTGGCCTTCTCTTGGTCTTAGTCTGTAGGAAAATTGGAAATATCTTAGGCCAGGAAAACAATTTCCCGGTTCGGATCGTGCACCTAACACGATTCGCTCGAGGGGCGTAAGTCAGGATTTATGAGCACAACAGGGGGCGAATATGAGTTTCTGCAACATTTCCAACAAATCCTTACGAAACCGCGTGCATCTAATGCAGAGGGGGTTGGCATTGCTTGAGTTAGTGTGGCGCCATAATCGAAAATCATCAAAACTTGGGAAGGTCAGAGGAGAATAGCGAAGATTGAAAACGACGAGGAGGCAGTGAAATATACGCGGGGAGTGCGTCAAGATGGGAGGGAGAAGTTTGAGAATTGCATGGGAGAGCATCCGAGGGGGAGGAGGGAGAAGTTCTGAAGTGGTTGGCGTACCATCTCGTGCGTGTGTGTGTGTGTGTATTTCCTAGGTGACTCCAGAGCCACGAGGCTGAAAAATGAACAGCCAAAGCGAGCGGGACGGCAGGTGCGAGCAAAATGAAAGGACCTGGTGTAAATTAGAGAGCATGGCGTGGAGGGAGGGTAAGAGATGTCCGGGTGAAGGGGTGAACGTCAAGGGGTTGCTGGGCATGGGTTGACGTCGGAGAGGCTTGAAGGGTGAGAAAATGAGAGAGGGATAGAGAGAGGGGTTAGGAGAAGGGAGTTGGGTTGGTATGCGTGTACGTGAGCGAGATTGGGGCGGGGGTGGCGCAGCAAGGGGATGAAATGATGAAATGAGGGGGATGTAGAGGTCGTCGGCTCAAGAGGAGGATCCCGGGTTCGTGGTGGAGAGTTTCTTGAGTGATTGCATCGCCTCTTTCTCTTCACTCCTCCGTTTGCCCCGCGTGCTACGCCTTCATCCCGTTCTGTTCCTTAGCAACGAAATCCCAAACACCAACATCTTACCCTGGGAGACATTGCGGCTTTCTGATCTTCCAATTTGAACATCACAGTGGGATGCAAATGGAATTTTATGAAAACCAAAATGCACTGGCCTTGACGTCTACGTATAATTGGTGAGGAGGAAAATCATTAGCATACATCCGTCATGAATTATGAATTCTACACTCCTAATTTTACATTTTCTTAAAAAGTTAAGTCACGATAAACTGAGTAAGCATATGGCAACGAATTTCACATTGCCTATCTCCTTCACAATTAAGAGTCTCATTTAAAACACATTAGACCTAGTAGATTTGAGAACTCCCTCCTCTGTAATACGTCAATACGCTAATGTTCTCATCTCGATAACTCAATATGTTTTAGTTTGAGGGTTGATATTCAAATAGTACACAACCCGCACAGAAACCACCTCATCGCATAGCCTGAATAATTATGTCAAAGGATATTGTGGGCTTCCCAGATCGTCGTGTACACTCTAATGAGTACACCTCATCGCATTCGATGAATCGCAATATCGATGAAACCATCTCTCGCAACTGTTTCCCTTTTTCCATCCCTTCAACCTCTCGTGCAACTCAAACTTCATTCCCCCTCCAATCCCCATTCATTCGATTTTTCCACTCACCAAATGTCATCCCATCTCCGGCGCTCTCTCTCTCTCTCTCCCTCATTCATTATCCTCCCCTCTCCTCCTTCTTGCCCTTACCTTTAATGCATTAACAAGATCTATCTCCCACTCTGAGAATGCCTTCCTACCTTCGGGCATTGGGTTAAAAAAACCGAGTCTCCTCGAAGCTTTACCTCGCGCACTCACTAAGGACTAGTATACCTTGTCCTTATGATTCAGGGCATTCACGTTTTCACTTAAGTAGGTGAGGGTCAGGTTATGAGGTTGAAAAAGGTCCGAATGTTCTCCAATAATTAAATATCATGTCCAGATTCCAATAGATGAATTGATTTTACTTCTTTTATGGTTTTTATTCCCTCTCATAAGTATTTTTACCAAACTTTGCGTATCCGTTGAATGATTTTACATATTAATAGTTAAAAATTTAACTAATAGACCATTTAATGGTATTTATAGAGAAAAACATGTTATAAGTAATATTTGTATTGTTAAGAATGAAATTATTTATAATAAAAGTGACTTAGTCAAAAATTCATTTTCAAGGGTATGAATATAGGGAAGTTTTAGGCTGACATTGGATTGAGTAATTAGAGCATTAGACGTGTGTTTAATACGTTAAAGTTAGAAGTAGAATATTAATGATTGAGCAATTAAAAAAAGAGAATAACTATTAATTTTTACTCATAAGGACGTAAATAAATATTTATATCCATAGAGAACCCTGTGACAATGCTGAAAAAGACTGATAAGGAAAGACTGTGACACTGTTGGATTGTAAAACAGTATTATTTTAGAAATAAGGTTAATATTAGACCATAGTGTTATGATTAAGTAATGAGATACGATGGATAATTATTTAACTTAAAATAGAGATACAGTTACATAATTTTTTTGGAAGTATTTCAAATAACATGTTTTCTAACCTATACATTTTTTCGCGTATGTCTTTGTATTTAACTCTGGACTCGGAGTAACCTTTTATTTTGAAACATTAATTGTTTTAATTGAGGAAAACATTCCATCGTTTTCATGAAATGAAAGTAGTTCTCATAATTCATTTAAGGACATTATTAACAATGGAGTATATTCAAAATAAGAATTTTCCCTAATAGGTTGTTCCATATGCAGTAAGTATAGTGCATACTCTCAATTTAGAAATCTAACTGCCTAGTTAGTTTTAACTTAGGCCTTGGCTTAAAATATTAGTACCATTCCCGTGTTTGGGGGCTGGTGGTGGATGATAGTGACATGGAGACTAGATAAGGAGAGTTAAACGTTGAAGAGAACATAAGGTGATACGACTTCAGAATGTGGACTTATTAATACCAAATTTAGCTGAGTAGGTAAATTCTTATTTTTAGAGTGAGATCCTGGATCAAATAATCCATCTGGTTTATCGGAAAGTAAAATACTTTGTCCTTCCACATGTGAAAGAACAAAGTATTTTCTTTTCCGATATAAATCGTTTCCACAAAGTACCGCCTCAGACCATTCTATTCATCTGGCTATGATTCATGGTGCAGTCATGAAGGTTAGCAGTGATGACATTACTCTGTTACTCATGTAGGCGATACTTATAGTATCTTAAAATATCGGAGAATATCAACTTTTGTTTAATATTGGGGAAGTTTGTCTTTTACTCGTAATAGATTTTGTCACGAATTATGTTCAAATAATTACGGCCCTTGGGCGATCGTTCCACGAAATAGTTGGCAATTCCGCTGTAGCTTTCCTTCCTTATTTATCGTGTTCATTCTTTTACTAAACGTTTATTTGCTGGCGGCGAGGTAATGTCCTCGTCTACCAATCCAAGGGTCGCGGGTTCGATTCCCGCCAGCGTGGGATTTTTTCCACCTAGGGCTGGGGTGCTAGTGTTGTTGTTGTTATTGTTGTGCCGCCATTTTGTGTACGATTTAAAGGCCAAGAAGTGCTGTTTTTGAACCACGACGAAGATTAATACATATTTTCTCCTACCTTTACAAATTAAAAAGGGGAAATTGCTTGGCAGCAATTTTTAAAAAAACACATGTTTAAAATTCTGATAAGGAATTTTTAACAAAATTTCTCATCAGCACTAGTATTTTTTTAATTACCAAGTACTTCAACACGAACTGTCTCGCCTTAAAAATTCAATCGCCATGAAATATTTGGCATGTAAATCATGTTACATTCAGAGACTTTTGTTGGATGAATCGCATTTTGGAGAGGAAATACTATTCTAAGTACAGGTTAACTTTAGAAAAGGTATCTTATAAAATAGAGCACGTCTTGAGTCCCAAGTAATGGAAGTAACGGAGGAATTAAATACCATGAGTCAGCTGGCTCCGAAGGGCCAATTTTATCCATGAACAACAACACCACACTTCCAGTGATTGTATAACAAATTTCACTTGCTTGGATTCGATGAGGTTTTATTTATTTTGCTTATATAATTGAGGCGAACTGTACATAGCTAGCGTGCAATATTCTAAGATCACAAATCCAAAGCTTGTGATAAATAAACTAATCTGAATTCAATGGGCAAAATCATTTTGACAACCTCTATGTGGTTTAGATTATTTCGTGTCATCCATTATGTATATCCTTTCTAAGAAATTATTAAATTACGTGCTTGTAGAAACATAAACGAAACTTCGCAATACTTTCGTTTACGTTATGAAAATGGAAGAGTTTATCGGATCGCTTTAAATATATAATGTCCTTGATCTTTTTATTGAATCTCCCCTGTTATTTTAACTATGATTCTAATACAATTTATCCAGAATTGAGTCTTTATCTCTCTCCATCTGGAACCGTCAACCTCTCTATCTTCTGCTCCCTCTTCACTTTGCGGGCGATTCGTTCCCG
This sequence comes from Hetaerina titia, assembly GCA_037158775.1. Taxonomy (NCBI): domain Eukaryota; kingdom Metazoa; phylum Arthropoda; class Insecta; order Odonata; family Calopterygidae; genus Hetaerina; species Hetaerina titia. The sequence continues at coordinate 89,759,951 of CM073775.1, read as the reverse complement.
TCGCCCTCCTTCAACCCCTCTCCCCGCCCCCTCTCTTACTTACTTCCCACTCTCAATAATTCTCTCTCCCTCTCACCCCCAATCCAACTATGGTGTGGAACTATAAACCTCGAAACCCGTCCATTTCGTCCCACCTAACCTCTCTTGCGCCCGAAGCAACTCCCTACTCACCCCATTCCCCTATGTCTCCTCTATTCTCCGTCACCGCTCCCTGCACCCCTTTCCTCAGGCGTCTACTTCAATTTGTAACTCCCTCGAGAGATGTTTCCCTGCCCTATCTCTTTTCCGTCTGGCGGGTCCATGCCTTTTGTTGCGACAGTCGGGACTTCGATTTTGATCGTTCCATTACTGCAATGGGGACCCTCTCCAACCCGCTCTCCCTCAACCCCGCCACCTCTTCCGCTTTCTCTCCCTCTTTCTCTCGCTCGCCCTCCTCCTCTTCCTCGATCTCCATCTTTGTCGCTGCGATGGAAAAAGGAGTGTATTGAAAAGTCGAGCAATGAAAGGAAAACTTATTGCTGGGCCATCTGTTCGTTTGAGTTCCCGACTTTTGGATTAAAGTTTTTTTTGTCGCCGAAGGCTCCCGTAAAGAGGGTTCTCTCGTGCGCCGTTCTCTTTGGAAAAGTGAAATGTGTTTGTGTTCTACCTCCCATTTCAAGCAGTCAGTGGGAATGGGAATGACTCTATTCCAGCTCTTCTAGGTACTTACTATTATTTTTTCTTGGACTCTCTTAGGACTTCAAGATGTTAGAACCTTCATTGTGACAAGAAATATTTCTGCTATACTCTGCATATGTAAACTGTTTTTTCTGTTCTATTGGATTAGATTTTGACTTTTTCAGAACATTATCTCAAATAATATTTATAGGAAATATTGGAAACAATATTGAAATCCCCCATGCAGTCAGAAAGTCGAAGTTTTCACGCTGATATTGATCTTCCAATGGTTTAATCTTGGTTGATTGAGACTAGGTTCTCAACGTTCCTCTGACCCAGGACCCTTATGGTAATCTTTTTTCGTTACTGGAAAAGGAAGTAGTTTCATTCCATGACGTGCGTATTTCAGATGCCGCTGCTATTATTACTAGGTGAGCAGTGCATTAACATTTGGTCTGATAATTGGGATGTGGTGGTATACTTATAAAAAATTACTAAATTAAAATAATGTGCTGTTTTAAATCGAGGTATGTGATGGATCATGTTTTATGCAGAATTAACAAGTATCGTGTGAGTCCACAGTAATGCAAAGATGGCATTTGAAATATTTAGTTTGAGGATTAATTTCGTGTCACTTTATTAAAGGCTCATGAAGAAAGTAAATAAACAATGTAATGCATCTATAACTACTAATATAAATTAATAAATATTAATCCTAGGGATTTGGCAATATTGCCTTCAAACTTGGCGCCACTTGTCAATTTGACATGTTGCTGACATTTGTGATACCGTATTGGTCCCAACGATCTGTATTTTCTCTTAACATGCGCATTACAGTAAAACTATACACTTTAGTCTGGTCATTTACTTCTTATAATTAATCACTGGTCTTGGTTGGGCACAGATAGCGTGTCTTAGTTTCGTCTAACAAGACATACAGGCCTGTAGCCTGCCAAACCTCATTACTATCTATTAAAAATTGGTCCAAAGTGAAAATCCTTCTAATTTTTTAATCTGGTAGCTATAAGCATTTTAAAAATGTTAATGTATTTAATTTCAATGATAGAATGTTGAAAAAATACGTTTTGCCCAACTGGCTTAAAACTTGTGACTCAATGAAATAATTTTTTAATGTAAATATATTTCCGATGAAGTTATGATGTGTTGTATACACATTTATATAACATAATGAATTTAGTCAATGTGACATATAAAACAAATAATGGTATATGGATTTGACAAGGGGAATAAGAATTCATAACCAGTGCAAATGGTTTTGATTGTATTTTCATGTATGGAAATGGGGAAAAATAAAGATTGTACTTTTCCATTTGCTGGTTGATGGCTTTAACAATTAACTTTTTCGGAAATAAGAATGATTGACGTTTTCGGATAGGCTACTCCTTTGCCTTCCAGTGATCTTCATTCATTAGGCATTAACTTCTATTCATAAGGAATATGAAAAGAAAGTTGAATCGAATGGAAAGACGGAGGTTTTACCCTTTGGAAGTAAGTTCGTAACCGAAATGCAGATATTTACTCATCATTTTTAGAATCTAACAAATTCCGCTCGATGTAAAGTTTTCTTCATGAATCCAGTAGCGATATCACCTCGTGTGCTAGGGGCAGAATCATCTCTACCTTTTGATGTTCGAGTAAATAATTTCCTCGGTGTAGGGAAAAGCTGAGGATGTGATTCTTGAATAACTGGTTGAGGCTTAGAGACGGAGGTGCAGGAGTGGTGTGGATCATGTCTCACCCTCCTCGCCCATTTCCCCCCTACGCTTGCTCCTAAATTACGCATTAAGGCGCCTTTAGACTCCTTTTAGCGTGAAAGATTGATGGGATCTGCGCCCGTGTAAGAGGAATGGTAGATGCAGAGGAGGAAACACTTTGCTATTCAAGTTTCTTAGCTATGTACACATATATCTCTAAATGTCTTTACCTCGTCTTCCCCATTCTCATCCGCGTTGACGGGGTATGGAGTCTCAGAATTGCATTCCTAGGAGTATCTATATCCCATAGTTTAATTTACTCACAAGCCAAGTTCTTCGCCAAATTTTGAAGCCTGTTTCCTCCCTTTCTTACCTCTTCAAATATGCTGTATTTCCCCTGGATCCGCCACCGCCGGTATTCAGTCAGTTACTCTCCTCTCCCACTTCTTCACCCCTGTCTTCTTCTAATCCTAACCGCTCTTCCATTTCAACAGGGAGGAAGCTGGAGTATATCTTTGCGGTAACGTAGTACTGCCGGAAGTACTTACGAAGTTTGGGATGTAGAAGTCCAAACCTAGCGATAACGATAAATACGCCGTAAAAATGGGTGCTAATCTAAAATTCATCACAATATCATATCCGTGGCCAACATAATATTCTTGAATCCTTTTTGAAAACCTTAATAAAGATCGATCGAATGATAAAGATTGGATGGTAGCAATCCTTATACTGCAGAAGAGAACGTTAAAACAGTGATTAGGTAGGGAATACTCTATCTTACGGCCGTCTTGCTCCAAACGTTTCTTTCCTGAGTGAAAATAATGAATGACATAAATATTAATAGAAAAAAATATTGGATTTGTTTACTCGGTGAAATATTATGACTATCTGCGATAATAAGAATTAAATATTTACCAAGAATAAATAATTAACACTGTGGACAGGCCATACGAAAGTTAATGAAAAACTGCACACGTGAGCGTGTGTTTAACATTGAATTTTAATGTGGAAGAAGATATTCTCTGGCTTTTACCCATCCATCTATGCCTAGTAGTGAGCTACCAACTCTTTTACGACCCAGTTAATTTGTTTACCCAGATATTCTGTAATTTCCTGTAACTTTGGGAGGGTCAACTATGAATAATCTTTTGATAAGAATAACACATGTAAAACTACAGGTTTTTTCAGAAATAAAATAAATAATTTTATGCCAAATTTATTTTAAAAATCCAATATAGACTTTGATTCTTCATTGATATTGTTTAGCCGTCTCATTGGAGAGGAGCACTATTTTTCAATAGCCGTACAATGATGATGAATAAAATATTTTACTTTGGGTTTCAGATCACAATGAGGTTACTGACTTTCCAATTAGGATAACCACCATAATATGTGCTACATATTTGACTGTCAATACTATTGTTTAGTAATATTTCACTGTAACGATATTTTTCTGCGAAATGCAATGGATCAGCGAAAAAGTCTAGCTTTTATAACTGAATTCGGAGAACTAGTTTTAATTTTGAAATTTGGGATACATATGGCAAGTTCTTGAAAATTTTAATTATTATTTTATGGTATATTATAGAACTTAACCTTGATTTCATTTTTCTACTCCCAATGAGACACTATTTCTTCCATATGCCTCATACTGGGCAGGACATTATTAAAATGTCGATTAATTATTTAACATTGATTTATTTATTATCCTATATATCATATTTAAAAACGCTAAATAACAATTGATAATAAAATAAAACATTTGGTTAAATAACTTCTATCTAAATCTTTATTTAATGAAGCTTGTGGAATTCCTTCATGATGAGGGTAAAAAATAAGGAAAGCTTTAAACTTCCACAAACTTTTAATGCAATACAACCATGGTTTCGGTGATGCGCACCATTGAAACCATGGTCGTATTTTATTAGAAGTGTATGGAAGTGTAAAGTTTTCCTTATTTTATACAATTTTTATCTTTGATGAGTGCACTTGTATCTGTTAGTTATCTCTTATTTGAAGATGCGATTTTCGTCAAGAATTTCCACATTTTCAGTCACAAATACTGCATCCATTTCCTCCCATAATACTTCAAATATATGATAAATACATTAATGTATTCCTTCCTACCTCATTAGATAAAATTCCGTTTGTTTTCTGGTGCTTTAAACTTAGTCATTCGCTCCGTGCGATGCGCCCAAGAATAATCGTTAACCCTTTGACTTTATAACTTGATATTTTGTGACTATCTAGAAATATGACTTCTTGCTATATTCATTTAGATCTAATTTCATTTTTTGAGGAATTATGTTTAAGAAAACAGTGGTAATTCTCCATGTCACTGCCATCCTAACTCTCCCTCCGTTGCCAATACTCTTTCTGTATAAGACATCAACAGGTTCAGAATAAATTACCTTATCCTGCAGAGTAATCCCGTATTTGGCATCACTTAAAAGAGATTTGTTTTTTTCTATAATTCTAGTTTTTAGTTTATTTTGGTTCACTAAATAAATATTATATCCCCTGCGTTTTACGACATCATAGTTGTACTCTACTTAATTCCTTAGCATTTATATCTCCTTACTTTTTGTCATAATACTTAGTCTCCCATTCTAAACCCTAATTAATTTTCAAAATATGGTAAAGTACCGTTCTTTGCCAGTAGTGGGCAATTCATCCAGAAGACAAAGATATAAAAAATTCTGCAGTTAGAATATTCCACTCCTATCGGTTGACGAAGTGCCGGTCCATAGTCAATCTGCGTATTCAATATTTAAGCGGACCTGTTTTATTTCCTAGCTGTATTCTCGTCTTAATGTACTCTTATATGGACTACTTGTAAGACATTTTGGAAGCTCTGTAACTTTATGAATTTCACAGAGTCACAACGTGGAAACATTCTCACTTACGCATTTATTTATTGTGGCACGATATAATCTTTTAGTTAAACGTTATCTGTGGTTTACATTTATTCTTACCTTCCTTTTAGAATAGTACCTGTTTATGCCCATCGATGAACATATAACACCTCCATCATTATTACTAAGTAAAAGTATATTGATTCAAGTTTAAACTATTTTGAGAACTATTTGTCACAATTCTCTGACATTTCACAAGTTGGCAATAGTTTGTTTGTGTGCATTACATATTTCATTGCATCACGTGCACCGCACTAAAGGTATTACTAATCATAAATCGAATATGTACTTTAGTAAGAAAGTATGGTTAGCTAAATTAATTTCACTAAACTACTTTTTTCCTGATTGTCACCAAACAAAATTTTTCGAAAAGCTTTGAATTGAGGATGAATTTATTTGTTAATCTAGATATCTTACTTCTTAAAAATCCTCATTTTTGCAGTGCTTTTCGTTTTACTTTGCTTTTGTTCAGGAAAATGTTTTTGTAAGGGTTAAAAAAGAAAAGAGGTTTCCAAAGAAAATTTATAGGAGTAGTCTGAAAGCAAATATGTGTTGCTGGGGAGACGTGTATTAATTAAAGACTCGTTCCTTATTAAGGCATTCCAAGTTGATGGAACTTTATTGCGATATTTTCTCTCATAATTCATTCGCGCTTCACTTATCTACTGCTTTGTATACATTTCACCACACTCTGCTGATTCATTCGTAATCAATTCATTAATAATTGATTGGAATTCATGATTCATAACTTCATTACGACTTCAGATCTCTTGACTTTTTGTCAATAGGAGGTGATGTAGCTCAGCAATTCTTGCTCCATTCTGCTCTTTCGAGTAGAAACGAAGATCCAGTTGCTTCGGCTGGAGGAAAAATGCTTGTTATAAATGAATCCGAAGTCAATTATCTGTTTCATGAGATACCGGTTGTGTTGAAATATCCCAACTGACCTTCCGTCTGTTTCATGTTTTAAGAGTTATTTCAAAACAATATCTATCGTGTGAATCAAACCTGTTTCAAGTTCACGGAAGAAGAGCTTTCCCAGAAATCTATGGCGATTAATAGAATTATTTTAATTAAAAAAAATTTTTATATGACCACTCGGGAAGATATTGTTTGGAATAGTGTGTTATATACTAGCTTCTTCACAAACTAATAGAACACGCATATGTATTAATCTATACTGATACTGATGCAGAGCAAATATATCATGATGATTTCCAGCTTATAGATTTATTACTTACCATATTATTAAATAAATATGAGCGTATATATGTATACATGCTTATATATAAATATATATACAAACAGACATACATATAAATATATATACATACATACATATTAATCAATCATGAAATACTCGGTTAATTGTGGTGATGTACGTTGTTTTTGAAAGGTGCAAAGAGAAAATATTTTTCTTACGACAATGCCTACATCTGACTCATTTAATTCCTCACAGTTGCGTGATTTGTGTGTTCCAGTTAATTTTTCAATCTGTAATTACCGCCAAAAATGGTATTGTATATTATTTTGGGCCTTATGCGCGCATTCTTATTTTGGAATACTATGACGATCATGCTTATGATGGATATTGTATTTGCATTCAATTGTTCTGGGATCTGTTGTTGCAATTGTTGCAATATGAAAACATATCAGCACTTCTTTATTCTTGTGTTTTTCCATTATTACATAAAACTTTCACCTTGAATTGTTTACTATCCTCTTTCGTATATGGAATAGCAAGTGGCTAAATTTATATTAAGTTCATTAGCCGCAATATATTTTATCAAATGACTTCTCTTATGTTTTACCCTATATATAACAGGTTTTTTGAGGCGATAGTTTTTTGAGGTTTATTAGTAGTGGCTAAATCAAAATTGATTTTGTAACCACTAAAGAACATGTATTTTGCGGTACGATAATAATTTAAGCGCTCGGCTACTCACAGTGTAGTTGAGATATCATTTTAGGAAGAATTGGACACCCCCAGATTCTTCCCTACCTATGTCACCTTTCAATTAATTATAAATGCGTTGAAACATATCCACGTTTAACCCTAACCATATAGTACGCCGTGTATTTACGGCAAAGGAGTGTTTATCAAATCTGTGCATTCGTATGTCGCTGAGGTATAGTGTTTAAGTCAGAGTCATAATAAGAAGGATAAACAAAATATAATCATGGACACCGTCAGGCTCCTCAGATTGCAGGAACACATTTACACCTTGTTCGGATTGTCTTACCAAAATAAAAAAATAAATTATGCAACAAGAATGCACAAGTGACAATATTGAAAGATATGACCATTATTTGAGTCTCTTCGCCTTTATAATTTAATTCAGTAGAACTTAAGTAATAAAGGAAAAATCTAATTTGAATTAAAATTTTGTAGCATTGTAAACTGTAGCAACTGTAAAGAATATGCAATTGATTAGGTAGATAATTCTTTTCTTTAGAACTATGTCTTAATTATGTAGATTATGCTTAGAAAATATATTCATCTTTTAACTTAGATTTTTTTAAATTCCAAAATTATTATTTGTGATAAAATTTTTTTAAATAAATTTTTTGAAGGCTCATGCATACAACTCCTCGAATGTAAATTGTGTTAAAAAATGCCAGTATTTCGGCTTGGCACACCGTTCGTCATTTGTAGAGCAGGTGTCTGAAGGCATAATTGCCAAGAGGCAGGGAATAAACGCGTTCCGCGCCTTGAAAATTTGAGGTGGGAGTTTGGACAAGCTCGTCAGTCATTACTCTACTTGACAACTCCGACGTACGCCCAGATACATAGGAACGCGTCAGCTCGAAGAAGTATAAAACAGTTTCCAGCAAAATGCTATCAGGACCCAAGTGCACACACTCTCATGCATATCAGTGTCATAACTGGAGTGCGCCTCATTCCCATTGTTTTGTGTGAAATCCGGAGCAGAAACGACTTTCTGCAGACATGCATTCCGGTAGACGTAAGTGGAAACCTAGAGGAAACCTCTGCAAGCGGTGGGGATAAATTGGAAGACCTTAAGAATGAGGCGGAAAAGAATGAGAACGGGAAAAATGCTCAACGCAATATTCCTGCATGTGTATGAAGGGAAAAACGGATATTTTTTTTGAAGAAAAAAAAATGTTTTGTTCTTTTTGGAACGAGATTGACTTTTCAATGGAGTGCTTTCTTCCAGGCTTCCTTCTTCCCTCCTACAAAGCTGTCACCTCCTTCTCGTGCATTGGGGACACCTCGAGTTCACCCTCACTTGCTTACATATTCACTTCGATTTGACAAAAAACTCAGAGGCATCCCCCTTTGTATATAGGGTATTCCAAGTCCCCATCATCTTAGCATCGCAGGGAGAATGTGTAAGTCACATTTTCGGAGCTCACTTCTCTTTTGATTCAGAGGTCCATCTTCGATCTTTTTGATACGTACCGCTTCCCGTAGAGAAAAAAATTTTTTGAATACCCTCAATCTGTTTTATATGAATAAAACATTCCTGGTGAATATATATATATACACACACATACATATATATACACACAAACATAGGCATATTATTTTATGAGTATGAGATTAGTTACGCGCTGGGTGTAGGTTGGAGAATATTAACGTTTACCTAGGGAGAAGACTGAATAGTATGAAATGAAGACAGATAGTAAAACAAACGACTAAGTTCAAGGAATGGTTGGTGAGGAAAGGTTTTTGCTAGAAAAGATCCAAAGAAAGGAAAGAATACGCAGAGAGTTTTAATTGGCAACGGGATGAGGAATGTTAAGGACTACGAGAGAGATAGAAAAGTTAAAAAAGTTCTGAAAGGGGTTTTACCGAAATGTTAACCCTCTCCTGATTTTCCCGATAGTTAATCCTCATTCTCTGTTGAAGGTGTTAGGGACCACCGAAGTATGATCCGAAGTTTAATCGGAAAAAATGTGTTTATTTTTTGTTTGTTGAGTGATTTTGTTTATGTGTCTCTATATTTCCGTGTGCATTACATTAATTAAGGGTCGCGGTAGTCCAGGGGGTAGAGCGTTGGACGTCTGACCGGAGAGTCCCGTGTTCGATTCCCGAGCAAGCTATGCGATTTTTCGGGTATAAAATCATCCTGGGAAACCATAGTCGGCACAGGGAAAGGAACTGACCCCCCTACCCTGATGTTTGAATATTCACACGACGTCGGTCTTAGTACTGGGTGAACTCTACCATCGCCTACTAAACCGGCCTTCGGGTTGATTACTGTACTTATGGTTTTTTTTGCAAAAATTATCCAATCCCGTATCGTTTTCGACGACTAATCAATTTTGGACTGGTTTTCTGTTGCGGTGTAAGGAACCCTCCCTGAAACAGCAAGCAAGAGGTGGGAACAGGCGGGATGGCGTACATGTGTGCGGATAAATCGTTCAAACCTCCCGAGATGAACTTAGCTCAATGATAATCATCCATTATCCACCATTTGCGTCCATTCACCCTTCTCTTCTTCCCTACTCACGCCTCTCCCCTCATCTTCTCCGCTCTTTCCTGGAGAACGGTATTCTGAAAATGGCGGCCTTGCTGTCGAAACGCCAATTATATGCGTGAATGCCCTTTCTTTGTTTATCCATGTATGGATAAATTTTATAAAAATGTTTATTTCTATATGTTTGTGTGTCTTGTATATATGTTTTGTCGGCATCTGAATTTATTTGCCCTTATTTTTAAACTTTTTAACACAGGGTATCAAATATTGCGCTTATACTCTTATAACATTATAGATTAGGATTTTTCAAACATGAATATGTAAATATAAAATGCTAACATTTATGAATATGATTATTTATCAACACAAATATTTTACGTAAAGGCCTTATCCGTTTATATTTTCATATATATATATATATATATATATATATATATATATAAAATAATTTTATTCCTAAGGTTATTTTCCTAGCTCAGCCTTAAAGTTGAACTTCTTCTTCTTGGTTCCTTCCATTTAACTGTCAACATTCTCTCCGCTTTCCTAATACCATTACTCGTTGACCGGATGCACTCACTTCAATCCTCTTCTGTACACTTTGGCACTCACAGAATATTCCATTTCCAACGAGATTTCGTAAAAGAGACAGGCATGGGTTCGTTGCATTCAGTTCGGTGATCGGGGTCGATCGGCCGGAGGATGAATTTTTCAGGTAAACGGTTTTCGAATGTAAGATATGGTGGCTAAGAATGTGCAACCTGAACTGTGTGTGTTAAGCATGATAAGGCAAATAATAATGCAAGTACCAGGGTGCTCGTGGATCGGGATGGTGCGGCTAACTTACATGCTTCCCATCGCGAAGGCCCGGGTTCAAATCCTGGAGAAAACATTTATTTTTTCAGTAGTAGATCCCTATTTGAGGTACTTGTGGAGAACAATTTCAGTGAGTCCAACCTCCGTCGGATGGGACGTTCAACTGCGAAACCCTTGGCGCCTTTCGACAAGAGTAGGCTAGTGCGGACGCCGGGTTTCTCTATTTCCTTCCTTTCCCATCCATCCCTGATGGCGCTAATGACATTAGCTGTAGTTCGCCTCCCTCACAAAACTAACTAACTCGTATCAGTGCCTCGGAAGTAAGCGTTGTTGCCGCAGCTCTTTTAAATACGTGTATATGGATGAAAAAAATAAAGAGGCATGGTAAGAACTAGGTTTTCTAATTACCAAACATTAGTTTACCAGTCAGCTAAGGGGTTGCGAGCATTACTGAGTAAACTGGATATTCAGTGCGATAGATATGGGATGAGAATCAATATTAATAAAACAAAGGTTATGCAATTTTCCAGAAAGAAAACGGCCAAGCTTAACATTAAAATAGGAGGGGAAAAAATAGAGCAGGTAGAACAGTTTACATGTCTCGGAAGTGTTGTGAACCAACACGGTCAAAGTAGTAGGGACGTAAGGAGAAGAATTACGCTAGGCAAAAAGGCTTTCACAAGGAGGGGAGGGAGCTGATGACGGAGACGTTGAGTAGGGATGTTAAGAAAGGACTCGTAAAAATTTTGATATGGAGAGTAGCTATGTACGGCGCGGAAACGCGGTCACTGAAGCAGGAGGATAGACGTAAGTTGGAGGCTCTCGAAATGTGGGTGTGGAGGATGATGGAGAAGGTCAAATTGACCGAAAGGAAAACAAATGGGGAAGTACTAGGTATGGTGGGCGAGGAGAGGGGTTTGTTGGGAGGAATCATAAGGTAGCGGGACAAATGCATGAAGGGCGCATTGATCGGCAGTAGAATGTTGAATACTGTAATAGAGGGGTGAAAGTCATACAAACGAGGTAAGGGCAGGAATATGATAGGAATGTTAGACGGAAAGAGGGGGGGGGGGAGGAAAATACAGAGATGAAGGGGAGCACGTTGTGGAATAGGACGTTTGGTTGTGTTTTGTTATGAGAGACAAGATATTTATTTGGTGGTTGCGTCCATTCAAAACCTACCTTAACCGATAGATTACCTATAGAAAAGCGCTGCTGATAGAAATATTATTGTAAAGTGCAGGTCAGCGCAGCCTCGCATTTCTTCTTTATGCATGGATACACAAGTATTGTCAGTCTTATGGCAAAAATTGTAAAAAAATAAGGCATGAATAAGTCAACTCAATGATTATTTAATTTGGATGTTCTGTTTTTGCCATGTTACAGTTTAGACTCAACATTTCATACTTAAATATTCTCGCAAAAATGTTATTTTAAGAACTATCAGTAATTAGCATAAATGTGTTTCATAGGGAAGTTTACTCTTCAAGTAGTGTCTAATATTTTTTAATGATAAACAATAACTATTCAACGTTTAAGATATTAATTATACATAACTTGTAATATTTTGGCCATAAAGCGCACGGTAGTAGTAGTTTTTAGATAATATATGCCGGAGTGTGTGTATATCAAAATCAACTTAAATAAACTTCTTTAGTCTGGAAGATAAGCATGACCAGTAAAAATCCTCAGGTGTATTAGAGTATCTCAAGTTCGTTAAATTAAACATCAATTAACCATATTATAGTTTTCTCCTCCGTATTTGCTACATTATTAGTAATAGTGTTGAATTAAATGTGTATATATTGACGGTCCTTGTATCTCTATTATTACTTCAGATTTGGATATATATTTCTTAATTTTTGTATTGAATTTAAGATATTACACCCATTTGTATTCATTAAGGAGTTAGCGTCGCTTATTTTTTAAACAATTGGATTATTCCCAATGTTTCTCTTAAAACAATTTGTGAGCAATTCCTGAAGAAACTAAGAAAATTAATTTTCCTAGCAACTCCTAGAAGATCTTGGCTCTACACTGTCAAGTGAGTCGTCTATTCAAAAGAGCATAATCACCATTTCAATGGTATACTCGTTTTCATTTTATTTTTACCCCTTCTCAAAATACATTATTATAATCTTTACCTCTTCCGTATTCATACCATCTGAAAACATTTCTTCTTACATATTAATGCATACACACAAATGCATATTAATGAACCGTGTCTGAAACGAGGAATTTATGTGCAATTTAAGGAATTTTAAATGGCTTGTATATCTTCTCAACGATGTCTCCATACCCTGTTGAAAACCCACGGGAACTAACTTTTGCTCTACACGAGCGTTATATTATTCCCGCCTCGTTTCCATTCGGAGCCAATTCCTCTCTTACTCTTACCTGATCTCTTCTGTTTGGCTATTTTTTTACACTCAACCATAGTCTCCCTCAGAGTCAGTTCTTTTCTTTTCCTTCCTCTTATCTTTCTTTTATTCTTGTCCTCTGCCTCCATCGGACCCTCTTGCGCGCCGAATTATGTTCATCATCCACGGACCGTGGCGCCCCAATAATGACTCCTCCGTTCTCCGGAGGTTAAGGATGTATGCACGAGTTGGGGTGGGATGGATCTCTAGGAATTCCACGCATTCGATAATAGTTTGTGGGTTGGACGGCTCGGATGTGAACGAAGGGGAGGCTTGGACGATACATTTTTTCTGCGACGAAGTCACTGGCGAAGGCGAAGGCATCGGGTTGAGGAGAAGAGGAGTGGGAGGAATACTTTTTTTCTTGGATGTTGACTGAGAGGGGTTGGAGGAACGAGAAATATCATTGGAAACCTGGAACCCATGTTAAGGGCCTTCTAGAAGAGATGCTTGAGGGGTGTGCGGATGAAAACGGGTCTGAAATATTCTCTCCATCGAAAAGCGATTTGCAAAACCACGTAGTACGTGCTAAAAATTCTTCAAGGTAGCTCAGGGGTTGGAGAGACGTCAGGAGTTTTATGCAATCATGCGATCTTCCCTGGGGGATTTAAGTTTTTTAACTTAACATCTTTAATGCATATTATAATAATGTATAAGGACGTTATGAATGATGGAGTTCGGTGGGATAGAATTATTGAGGTACTGTGTTATCGGGTCGAATATCGATTTTAATCTGCCCGGCTTCCGCTCGCCATGCTTTCTTCGCTCGTGTCCCTTACGCACACAGACATCCTCCACTCACCACCACCTTCCCCCATCCCCTCCCCGAGCACCGTCTGCAACCCTTTTCCTCTCAAATGCTCATCTCTGCGTTAATGCCGCGCTCGAATTTCTGCGCTCTTCGTAAAAGCTACCGTATTGATTATTTGGTTTTTTGAAGGCCTCGATACACGTGATTTTTCTTTTTTTTTCGTACTCGGGTAACGAGAGCGATTGGAAATCGGTTGAAATAAATTGTCACCAGTGTTGTCGGAGCGATTATTTTTTTACTCGATATTTTCGTTTCCTCCAATATTACGGCTGGATGTTAACCAAATGGCAAAGATATGTCTTTCTGGTAGGTACAGCATGGTTTTTTAAGGTGGATATTTGGCCGGGAACTGCAGACAGACGAATCAAAATCTTTGAACATTGCTGCTATTTTTGTTTCTCTTGTTTTTTTATGTGACACCATCCGTTAGCACAGTGAGAAATGACGGTTTAAATACTGTTTTCGTATTTTAAAAATATCTTTAATTAAATACGAAATTAAAATTGACTTTTTTGCGCATTTGGGGTGGAGTCATACCACATTATAAAGATGATAACACTGCATTTGCATCATGAATAGGACGAATATCATTTGTAATTATGTCTTATAGGTTAAATACATTGACTATCCAGATAATTTGCTGCGCTATTCCGTAAAAAAAAGGATATAAGATTTTAAATGTTATGCTTTGGTCGTTCTGGAGTTAAGATATGGATACTAAAGTAGATGGTAAAATATGGAAACAATGTATTGAGGGACGAGGATTTATTTGAAATACTTTATTGATTCATTTTTTTGCCCTTCTTTTTAGTAAATTCACCATCTAATATAATTTTGTATAATTGATTACCATTGTAAATTATTTATTTAATAAATAATATGTTTTTTTAAATGCTGGAAAACAGCTTCCTTTAAATGGATTACCAATTATAATAAGTACGTTTCCCTTTGTTCGTTTATGCACACATTTTATGGGTTTGTATTACCATGTATACTGACTTCCCATTTATTAATAACACGAATAAAATATAAATTATTACGTCTTAAACCCTAATTAAAAGCGTCGCTTCAACATGCGCTTAAACTAATTAGGAAATCTGATGATCGTACGAAGTAACTTACAGTGAATAATTATTCTTAAATAATAAATATTCATATACCCCTTACGCCAAAAATCTAACCATCTCTCGTAAATACTTGGTTAAACAGCGGAAATCCTACGCATGCAAAGCTTACGAATATAAAGAATTCGTGTATATGGATATATGTGCGAATATTTGTGAGAAAGTTATAGGTAGATTGGTAAATTTGAAGAAAAAACCAAATTATTTCCGATAGGGCAAGAGAGTTTCCTCGAGAGGGTGGAAAGATATTTATCTGTATCAAATGCTGTCCGACTATTTTTCAATTTCCATGATAAGACGCCGTCGCTGGAGCTTAAAATTTTACCAGAGCCATCATCTTAGAGCTCTCGGAATCAGAAATGTATATTTCAGTCGCAGCGAAATATTGAAGGGCGGAAGTTTTTGAACGATGAACTCATCGTAGGATGAGGCATTCTTCATTGTTATTCGAAGATTTTAATGCGCATATTTTCCGCCTCCCAACACTTGAACAACGCAGACCCCGTTTCGGTGGGGATGCTCTTCACTCTCGAGGCTACGTCATATCCGACGTGCCCCTCAGTCTGTTTCCATCGGATGAAAAAGGAACGGGACTTATGTAAATGCTGAGAGAGTGGCCCAAGGATTGGAGAATAGAAGGAGAGAGACCTGAGGGAGTGAAGGAGAGGTTATGCCACGACGTAGGAGATAAAGAAGATTATAAAAGCTTTGTTGAGATTGACGAGATGCAAATGCGCGACTCGCTGAGTGAACGCGAGCTGGAGAGTCAAAGAGTGTGTCATTCCTATGGAGAATATCAGGGAGTCAAATACATTAGCAAGGTAATCACATTTGCATTACCGCAGCCACCTTAGTTTTACCGAAGTATTTTAGCTTCACCTATGAAATAGTGCTTTTAGTCTTTAAAGAACCATAACAATTTTGTTGGTTATGATAATTTGAATTTAAGCGAAAAGAGTTATTTTATATATTCATTGCCCTTGTAATACATGACTTCGCTGAAAAATACCTAGCCATAAAAATGCTGAAACTAAAGAACTGACGCAGGAAAAGTATAATTTTCAACTTATATGTAATATACTAAGCCTGTTTCAAAAGAACAGAACACATTCATTGTTTCAATAGAACACATTTTTTTCCGGATTAACGGACGGACGAGCGGCGCTTTTTCTAGTTGGGATCGTGAGAGAAGAGTCTCAGAAAAGGCTGTAGGTCGGTGGTAGTTGGCTCCCAGTCTTTGAGGAGTGCGCATCGTTCGTTTGCGAAATCTCTTTAACCTCACCACGTTACGCTCCGTCATGAACAGGTTATTTAAACTGCGTTACGTCATTATATTTTGCGTGAAGCTGCGAAAGATCGGGAAAAACCTCATGGCATGCTCAAGGCAGCTGGTGGTGATAACGTCATGGGTAGATTGGGTGTTTTTGAGTGACGTAAGTTGTTTTGGGAGGGTAGAGAAGATGTTGAAGACGCCAAATGATCCGGACGCCCTTTGCCCTCAAAAAGTGGCGAAAATCTTGCAAGAGTGAAGGCTTTTTTGGACATGGATCGTAGATCAAGTGTTTGCATAGTCTGTGATAAATTTGACATCCCTAAAATTGATGTGCATTGACTTGTGACCGAAAACACGGGCATGAGAAAGGTTTGTGCGAAGTTGGTGCTGTGAGTGCTTTCGGACGAACAAAAGGAAACTCGTACAAGCATCTGCCGAGAATTTCTCGACCATGTGAGTGATGATCCATATTTTTTAGATAATGCCCCACCAGACTTCTTTCTTTTCCTCCGTCTCAAATCCGTGCTGGAAGGACATCACTACGATTTGGTTTAAGTGTTACAACAGGCCGTGACGAGGGAGCATAGCAGAATTCCGGGAGTTACATTCCAGAAAGCGTACGAGGTGTGGAAAACTCACTGGCAGCAGTGTGTGGACGCACAAGGGTGCTGGAATGTATCAATATTTTGCTGGTAATTAATGATTTTTAACCGACTCAGTCCTACTGATTTTGGACAGATCTTGTAATATTCTCGGAGCAGTCCAATTAAAACCTAACACCCTCTACGTGACCTAGAAATGGTTCTGGACCGTGAGTTGTCACTTTCCAATTCTTCTACCACAGCGATGGCAGCATTGATACGTAATAACAGTGTCACCACATCTCCCGCAGACTGTGTATTATGGCGGGTTCAGTTTTTTTATTCTACTACCCCTCCAATTAATTAATATGCTGAAATAAATATTGGTATACATAGTTGAATAACTTTTCGTATTTATCCGCAAATTAAGAATTGATTTATTCGTCTTCTTTAATCAAGGCCAATTTTTATTTCATTGCTTAAGTAGTATTAATTAAGAACAATTTAAAATAATTGATTCATCACATAAAAAATTACCCTGTTGCTAGTAAAACAGAAATCGGCACTTATGATAATGCGATTAATATATTTTTGTCTTTCTTAAAATAATCTGTGATAGGGATGCGGTAATATTCGTTTAAATATTCTCAAGTGAACAAATGTCATGTATCCATAGCGAAAGTTTTCAATTCAGTGGTTCAGTGACAAATCAACCCATTAATATGCCCTTGGCCATAAATTATTATCCTACGATGCAATATTTTCATTTAAGCTATCCTGTTCCAATGATGATGGTACGTACCCTCGGTCATGAGGTTTTGCGTTTCCTTCTCTGCATGCGGTTTAAGCACTGAAGTGAATTTATGTGGGAAGATGGACAAGATAGATACCAGAGAAGAGAATGATATCGATTTATCTATGAATACTGCTTGGGAAATTTCTCTCGAGGGTATACCACCCTAAAAGGCTCTTTGGAGTAACCTTGGATATTCCATCTTAAAAAGATGTCATAATATAATAATGGGACGTAGGCCGAAATATAAGCGCAATCAGGAAAAATTTAAATTTTGCAGCAATTGTGAAAAATAAACCCAATAAAGAAATTGGATGCTGGGAATGCTGACGAATCTTACTAAAATAATAGGGTAGGCTGAAAACTAATGCACATGTGCTTGTAGACCACAGGTAAAATGACCTTCAGAAGAAATCCTGGTGGCATGTGGAAGTAACATTCCCCCTCATAATGCATATGCAGGTTTGAGGTCGATATATTCATCCAGTGTATTATTGAGAAGCGTAACTATGGGGACGTGTTCTAGTGCTATGTCAACGCGAGTTAAACGGTGTGTTTTCGAATTTTTGCCTTCACCTTATCGTCCGAGGTGTAATGATTACCCTTGAGGTGTCTCTTGAATTGAGAGGAAAAATAAAAGTCGAAAGATCGGGGAAATAAGGAGGGTTTTGTTTGTTATTGTCTGTGAGACGGCGTGGTACTCATCGTGCCCGGTTTTTACGGTATCTCAATTGTCCAATAATGAAGCCAACACGTTCCTTGGATATTTCAATATCCAAGGAACGTGTTGGCTTCATTCAGAAGCCCTGATGACGATGACCGAGTCGGACATCGAAACGTCGGCCGAGATGGACGATATAATCCCGGTGGAGGACCCGAGAAGAATTTACGCAGCTGATACGCCGGGAAAACACCAAATCTTTTACTATTTCAATATGGTTTGCAGGTGCGGTTTCAAGTGATTCGCCGGTCATTTTGAATCAAATCTTTGGCAAGTTTACAATGTTTATCGTCTGTGGCAGTGACCGGACGTCCTCTGCGTGTTTCATCAACAATGACGGATTTTCCAGACTTGTAACCACGAAATTTTGTAACCCATCGATTTACATTAGTACTATCAACAGAATTGTCAGCTATAAACAGCCTTTAAACGACGATGAATCTCAGTAGGAGTCACTTTTTCAGCAGTTAAAAATTCGATAACAGGACGCTGTTTTACTCGTTTACATCCGCTCCTCAAAATACACTGGGTGAATGTAGCACCCTTAATTCTGCGCATGCATGTTGAGAGAAAATTTTACTTCCACATGCCAAAAAGAGTGCTTCTAATGTCATTTTGTTTGAGGTCTACGATCATGTGTGCATTACTTTTCAGCCTTCAGCTTTCAGCAAATAAATATCCTTATTCCTCGGATTCAGGACTGCGAATTCAGCACTTTCTGTATTCTTATTTCAGGAAAAATTTCTTTCTTCACTTAAGCAGTTACATGTACATTGTTGCAATTGTCGAGAATCAGGCGATAACAATTGTAACATCTTAACAATTACATGAATTCCCGGTCATCGATTTATTTTTAGAATGCAGTTTTCGAAATGTTTGCAGGATAATGCTGTAACTCAAGTCATTTGGTGCGTCTTGCGTTTTGTTTATTATATATTGTTGTTATACTTATGTGATATTCATTGCATATAATGAAGTAATAAATTTTCCCCATGCCTTTTCATTGGACTGTGTTTCAGCAGTCATATCTTCTCGTATGCAAGCCAGATAAATATTTCTCCTTATTTATGGCTGACTTTGATGAACGAAAAGTCGCTTTTGAAGATTTTTTATTCGTTGTACTCTAATATTCACTCTATGAATTTACCTCTTTTAATGAATATCAGGAAATATTCCACATCATTTTCCTTTATTTCTTTCCCTTTTTTACTGGTGTACCTTTGGGTATCGGAACTTCCATAAGCTCATTTTGTAGTGCGATTTAATTTTAGTCCGTGGTCAGCGAACAATATATTTTAAATTTTTAGTTTGTTGTGACACGTATCTACGCCAAATTAACACAGCTACAAGTCACCCTGGTGCTTGCATAAAGTGCATGACCTATATCCTCACGTTATGACTAGATATCTAAATCTGTCGCGGCGTTTTTTCATAAACGCTTTTATTCAGAGAAATAGATCAGTTGGTATATACGAAATTAAAGCTATGCTAACCTTTCTATTACCATCTAAAAACGAGAGAGAAACAAAAGGCATAACTTTGTATCTTGCAGCTGTCAATTACGTATCTACTAGCACAATATTTCCTCCATCTAAGAAAACATAATCTCATGATGAATTAATTTTGCCCATTTTTAAAAAGGGTCAGGAACCAAAATAGAGAGTTTTAAATAATTCAAACATTGGTGTCTTACTGATATGTGTATTTCAACTATAGAGAAAGAGTCGTTCAAGGATAATTTTTTTAAATTCCCTGTTTTTTGTTTTGATCATCCAACTGGTTTTATTGTGGTTGCTTATAATTTTCACGCCACTTCCTGTTTTGTGAGAGAGACAAGAAGCGATATCATATGGACTTATCTAGAAATGAAATTAAAATTGAAGTAACTCCATAAATGAAATTACTGTGGAAATAAACATTTTTGAACGATACGATGATTCAAATTATCAAGAATGGCATCATTAGATGTAAATCACATAGTCAATGATAAATAAATGAAAGTTTAAATTATTTCGTAATGAATAGTTTGAGAATATCCATTTCAAATGCATACTATAACGTTGAGGTGTCCTATTAGTCAATTGAAAAAGAAGCTATTTAAAATTAGTCATAAATATTCGTAGGTGTATAGCATTAAAAACTCGATATATTGTTATGTAAGGTGAATAAATAATAACTATTTTTGATACTGAAGTGGTTGAATGACTTGTTATACGAATATTCATTTCATTAATTTGGATAGGAATTGGTCCATGAATACTGATTACAATGTTTTATCTATGATCATTTTCCAAAATTTAATTTTTGGGCGATTAGACTTTTGCATTAACCCTTGAAAATAACTTCACAAACTAAACGCATGACCTTGAGAGAAAATTCTATTAGTTTAAGATACGTTTACATGCACAGGCGTGAATCCACGGTAAGTTCAAGTTGATCATTAGTAATGCACCTTAAGTATATGAATACTGAATGAAACTCTTACTTAATCATGCCTATTTTTCCATAATATAATTTACAATTTGACTAATATGAGTACGAAACTGATATAATTATCTTTAATAATTGATAGTTTGTAGAACCAAAATTCCCTTCTATCTAACAGTCGGTGAAGTGACACATTAGTCTTTTCACTAAGTTACGTATTTTTTAATTTATATGTAGTCCATGCATCCTAGCAAGTAGTAAATCACATTTGTGTTAGTCTGCGTTTCTTAATTGTTTATTTCTCTTACATAAGTCTCTACCCTAAGTGATTTTCTTGCGGAGAAAATATTTGTATTTTATGTTGAAGTTACTTAAAAAACGATTTAAATTCGATTTAAACTTTTTAGGAGGTAAAGAGGTAGCGTGGTTTCCCAAGTAATAATTATGATAATAATCCGGGCATTATTTCACGAAATCGACATCAGATGGCTTCTTCTGTGAAAATTAAAAAAAAACATACCTTGATGCGACAAAATCCCATTGATACTGAAAAAAATTGAGTTGGAGAGTGTTATTACTTTTTTGCTGGAATGAATGAATACCTCATAGTAATGCGTCGGACTATTACACTGATTTATGCCATACTTTATTATAGAGAACATTTGCATGCTTTTATTGAAAAAAAGTGTAAGAAATACAATTTTTTAGCATAGTGTGCGGTGTCAAATGGCCGAGGGTATGACTGCAACAATAGGCGTAGCTACAAAATTTATTGAAACGGTTTCACGGAGAAAACTGCACGAGAACCGGTCATCACAATGAGGTTGTCGGGCGAAAGAAACAGGAAGTGAAAATAAATTAAGGAGTAAGGCAAGGATACAACACCTACCCGGGATCATTCAATATATATTGGGAAGGGACCACAAAAGAGAGCATTAGTGCTTTCTTGGTGGCTGCTAGCTGACTTACAACCAAAGAACGATGGAAAAGTCAGCGTTAAACATCTAGAAAGTGATATACTTATCCTTTGGATGTTTTGTAAAGATTGAACTGATGGAAATCAACTTTGGGCGAACTGAAACCCTGGGGCTTGGCTGAAGGAATTTGCTAAGAAATACTTCGTGCAAAGAAGAATGGTATTTATGTAATACGAGCCTCTTGTACCAAATTGTTGGACAAAATAAGAAGGTCGAAGCTTGACTGATAAGAGGCAAAACAAAGGTCAAGTTACGAAGGAATTTACCTTGAAGATTCCTTTAAAATTGTCTCTTATAAAATTTGTAGACTTTTACACAAGGAAACCACTTTAAAGGACTCGTCAGAAGTAATAGGCTCAATGAAATAAAGATATAGGAAATCGGAAAAAAATAAGAACCTTTGAAATCTGTTATTTGAGACAATCGATAAAAATTTAATATTGACGTAAAAGTATAATAGAGGAAAATATAGTATATAAAAACAGGAGGACGTAATTATGGTGTACTCTTAGGTAAAGAAATAGCTGGACTGGTTTAACATTAAGTCATAATGGATTTGGTATTATAATAGCAACAGAGACCCCTAACAGAAGACTTAAGGAAAAAATTGAATCTATGTAATTAAGGGATGTTTTATAGAAGAAGTATCAGGGCAAACAAGGAAGTATTCATTAGAAGAATGGAGGACTTCAGACGCCAATTCTTCAAATTTAAATTTGAATACATATAGTATGGCATTATTTGATACATTGTCCCTTGACAAAAAAATACTTGTCATTTTGTCATATTTTAGTAACTCTCTTTTGCTATTTCTGTAATTTTAAACAACGTCATTTCCCTCCTCCTCGAAGTTGCTTCTACGCAATTTCATCGTTATCATTTACAACTTTTATCCAAAAATCGTTTTCAATCACTGTGTCGTTTAATGATTAATATCAAGCCTCAGCCTACATTAGTCTAAGTTCACCCATGAGAAGTATATGCAGATGTAATAATTACTTTCATTTTGTTCAATTAGGAATGGGGGACCCTTAAACACACATCAGGTGGAATAAGAAGTTCTTTGTAGTAGTCACTCGCAAACGAATAGCTGTGATTAAAGCAAAAGTATGAGATGATATTCGATCCAAGGAGACTGCCTAACAATTCCTTCCACGAATGAGTGAAGGGTCCATGGAGAATGTGAAGGGAATGGCAGAAATATTGGATGGAGCGAAGAGAGAATAGGAGGGGAGACGGGTGTATATTCCCCTCGAGGCAACACGAGAAGTTGTCAGCTTCCCCAACCGAGCCGCGGAGCTCCCATCTTGATTCATTGCTCGCCCGGGATGTAGTCATGTAATGAATTCCTATACCTACCCTTATTTTTCCGAGTCTTTTTTAACATTCAGCATCATTCTCTCCTACGCCCCCACCTCCATTTCTACCTCCCCGCGACCGCCGCCAAAACACTTTTACCTTTCTGCGGACTTGTTTAATCTATTGGATTCCCGCATTTCCTCCCCTTCATTCCTGGTCACCCATTCAATTTCCCTTCCCATGCCGTCCTCTCCTTCCACCTAGAGCCAAGGGCTATCCTTTCCCCTTCCGTCCACCCATCTCGTGGAGCGAGTTTGCTGCTGCCCCAGTTACCGTTTCTCCGGATATTCCGCTCTACGTATCTGTTACGAGGGCGGTGGGGTTTCTCTCATGTGGAAGCGTGGTCGGAGTCTTGATTCTCTGTCGGGCAAAATAGTATTGCTTTCCCCCAATACATTCGTTCTGGACGTGCGATCATTCCTCGTAAGTTGGGCGTATTGAATCCGAAACGACGATAGACCGCGGCCATTAACCGGATAGGGAGAGAGGTTTGTGGGGATTCGGGTCCTTTAAATTCCCGTAAATGCGAAAAAAAACATTGCTGAAGTTACACAGTGGATATCGGTAGTGACCGAATGTGCGGTTCGGATTTTTGTAGCTAATGAAATAGTTTCGGTTGCTAGGTGAACACACCATTATCATCATCCGTGAAGTCCGAACGAGGAAAATAATTACGAATGGTAATTCTTTGAATTAGAACAAGGAGAAAATGGATTCACAAATTTATTAGAATTTTTCGCGATGAAAATTAAAGCAGGGCTTGTTTTTGATAAATCAAACAAAAATATCGATACAGCCAAGAAATTGATCAATGCAGTATCATATGCAATTAGATTGCAATCATTATGGTTTGGAATGAACTTTTAACTCTCCTGAGATAAAATAATTTATAGATGCATTCATAGAATAAATCCATAATAATAAATGAAATACATATGAATTAATTTCTTAACTTGAATAGTATTTCCTTTTTATGTACGTATTTCTCTTATTCCTCAAACAAGAATCATTGACCTTTGCGAGATTAACATTCTGGGTAATTTTTATCTGATAACAACTATATTTTGGTAAGCAAATTCACATAAGTTATGTAAATCACATCTCGAATTGGTACTTAATATGAATTTATGTCATTTTCAAATGTATTTGCAAATATTTTCTTTTTGTATAATTGTGTTTCTATTTTAATTTTAAATAACTATGTTTTGGTAATTGTTAACCCTATATTTTTGAACATAAAAGGACGTTGATTATTATAGTTTCATTTAAAATTATCTATCCCATAAATTGCCACAAAATATAAACGCCCCGCAGCATATTTCGTGCGTAATACTTTAATCGCCGTGTCATGTAAGTGTTAAAAATTAACAAAATCTAAATATTAAAATATGTGGAATATTTGATGGGTATATACGTAAATCATTTCATTATAAATAAAAGATGAAATTTTATTTTTACATTGTTAATTGCAATAGTCTCACGTCTGCACATCTTAATCACTCTGCAATTTGGGAAACAAAATGTTAAAATTATATTCATGTGAATAATGGTGGCTGTGGCAAAAAAATTTTGAAATCGCATCCCATTTCACCTGTAGAGCGATGGTTTTTCGCGCACTTAACTTGAAGCACTTCCATTCGTTGGTAGTTCAGTGGTGTCTCTGCTCATGTGGCTCATCATCAACCAACCCCAACCTTCTTCCACTCTTTCCCCGGTCCGAAACCGTCCTCTCCCCAACCTTCTACTCCCTTCTCCTCTTCCCTTTGCCACACCCGATTCATGACCGTACCGAGCCCAAGGGAATGACGAGATATTCAGGCATCGTCGAGCGGCGGAGAGGGGAGGAGTGGACGCGTTGTGGCGGCGGAAGGAAAGGGTGAGGGATGGGTGGGTAAAAAAAAGTGCAAGTGGAAGGAGATGCTCCCAAATGAATATGGACAACGATTGCGACGTCGACTTCAGATTCGAAAATTATTCCCGGAAAAGTGTTCCGCCGACGTGATTTCGAGGAATCCGCCCTTTTTTTATTCTTTCCGCTGCTTTACAACTTCCCTGTCATTTAAATATTTTTTTTGCCGTTCCACTATCTACTTCAGAGCGGGAAGGGAGAAAGAGGGGTGTGTAATGTGACGACTTTCGGATTTCGTCGCGAGCATATGTCGAGAACGTGTTTTTAATGTGATTTGTGGGGAGTTTCAGAGGAGTGCTTTTATGGGAGACCATCTCAAATTTATCCCCATTGAATGCTATGAATATTAAGCACGAAGTTATCTTTGAAGTCATGCCATTAATAGCAGAGTCCAGAGAACTTCGGAACTCAAGAGTGAAAGGCGCTTCTGATATTCAGGCATAAGTTCACATTTTTGTACATTCCTATTTTATCTTCAGCGTAAAATATTATATAATATCAGGAATATTCGATAAAGTTTCATAATTTAGAATTAGCAAATTTAATATGAACATGTTTGCGAAAAGTAAATCACACAAATAAACGAAAATTAGAGCTACTTCATGGATAACGATATACCGAAAAAACATATTTCATATAGAAATATGATTTACCTTTAAGTTATCTGCCAATTTAAAAAAAAATCTTTTCAAACGTATATACAAACTTGTATACAAAATAAAATATAACTTAATCTAGAAATTAAAATAAATATTCGTTGGTTTTAACGTTTATTCTGCACATCATTATTTAAATTGTGCGAAAATTATTTCCTAGTCGAAAGTATTTTTCTTTCAAATTATAAACTGCAAAAGTTTTAAGCGTTTTACTTTTTGTTACTTTTAATCAAGTTCGTTTTGAGTGTCATTCTATTGTAGGTAACTTACATGTTATAGGTTTTATAAATAGAGGAGCACCTTTTAGGTTACAGATAAAATACATTATTTGCTGTAATTGTACCTTTAAGTTTCAAACGTAATATGGCTATGAAACATAAATTTCTCATTTAAAACATTTCATACATTTCAAAGCTCGAAATAATGAAAAAACACAATTTTCATTTGTAGGGCGTCCAGTCTTCATCACGTGCACGAAGATATCACTTTATTCATTTTTAATGCATGGGGAACCTGCTCCCTTAAGATCAATGAAAGTGAAAGGAACGCTTATCCACAGAAAGAAAATTAAAGATAAATTTAAAGAGTATGGGTTTAATTAGTAGAAAGACATGTGGATTTTATTTTTTATTAACTGCAGGTCCTTATTTATGCGCATACGATTTCATTTAAATGAAATATTACTAAAACAAGGTTTATCCGATTTTCCAGGCAGAAAAAGACTACGCTGAATATTAAATTAGGACGGGAAAAAATAGAGCAGGTAGAACAGTTTACGTATCTTGGAACTCTTTGTACTTCCTTGTCCCTAACTCTGTGTTTACATTCTTCCATTTTATTTTCTTATCTATCTTTATTAACATCTCATCCCTGATTCTTTGCCCTTTTCCCATTAACGTTTCACATATTACCTTTTGCGGCTCTTGATATCCCTTGATACATTCCCATTTTTCTTTGATAGTACTCAGCTCTGTACCGTCATCCATGATTTCCTCTACAGCCTTCTGATATTCCTTCCTTGTCAAATCATTTGATGAATCTCCACTATATCTGTATAATATAAATAAATAAATAAATAAATATATATATATATATATATATATATATATATATATATATATATCAATCGTATGGAGGCAGGAAAAATGGATGAAAGGCGTATTGAGCGGTAGTGGAATGTTTAAGAAAGTAATAGAGGGGAGAATGTTGGGCAAGCGAAGTAAGGGCAGGGACAGGATAGGGATGTTGGACGGGATGAAGGGAGGAAAGAAGTACACCGAGATGAAGAGGGACCTGATATAGATTAATTTGATAGGTGGGGAGTTACAAAATGTTTATTTGATAGTTGTGTCCATCCAAAAACCTACCTTAAACGGTAGATTACCTAATAATAATAAATAATATATATATATATATATATATATATACATACTGATAGTCATAACAAACACAGAAACCAAAACACACAAAAGAGGGACTCACTGGTTCTCGAATTTTCGGTGGTCCAACCACCTTTCTCAAGAGGAATTAGGAACAGAACTGAGGCAGAGGAGGGCCCGAAAGCAGTGGTAGGAAGGAGAAGGGGAAATGGGGGAAAAGAGGGGAAAAGAGGGGAAAAGAAAGGAAAAGGGGGGAAAAAAGGGGGGGAAGGCATTCGAGGTGAGGACTTTGGAGGGGTAGTGTATGGCACGGGAATTTTAAAAAAGGTGGGGATGATATGGAAGTTGTTGTGGGCGGAGGGGGATGAAATTATATGAATAAAGGGGGCAATTAATGTCTAATATTAATACCTGGGCGATTCCAGGAATCCAAGAGCCAGATGAAAGCTAGCTCTAATGTTTTGAGTTTCAGTGGAGGGTCTGAGTGTGGGAGGGATGCTAAGACGGTTACTTTAAAACATTGGTCAAAGGCAGTGTTGTGTTCGGAGGCATGTTTGGGGATTGGGAGCATACCAATAAGGGAGGAATTGTTGCATAAGGCTCGATGATTATTGATTCTAATATTGAGGGGTGTGGTACACTGTCCAATGTAAAAGGCAGGGCAAAGTTGGCACTTGAGTAGGTAGACAACATTGCTTTCTGTGTTTGTTATGACTATCAGTGAATTTACATTACACGTTTTTGGGTTTTCCAAAAAAGTGTATATATATATATATTTATATATATATATTATTTATTAATTATGGACAGTAGGTTAGCAAGCATACAACATCATAAAGGATAGGAACGTTGTGTTTCATGGCACGCATAGCCAGAAGAAGAGACGAGCCACATTGGCCAAATAGAAATTCAAGCACGAAATCCCGCCATACGGCGAACAAATATTCATTCACATAGAAATAAAGAAAAGGAAATGGGAAAGGAACACACATAAAAGACCAACACGAGAGGTGGGGAAGACAGATTTGAGCAGATAACAAAGTAAAAATATTTTCCTCGACCGGGACTTGAACACAGGATCTCTCCACTTGCCGGGCGGGTGCTCTAACCTCTAACAGCTCCCTAACGCCATTTGGTTTATAAGATCGCAGATTTTAGTGTCAAGCACATTTTCTCGACAGCTCAGGTGGTTAGAGCATCCGTCCGGCAAGTGGGGAGATCCGGTGTTCAAGTCCCGGTCGTGGAAAATATTTTTACATTTATGATCGGCTCAAATCTGCCTTCCCCACCTGTCTTGTTTTTGTCCTTTATGTGGGTTCCTTTCCCATTTCCTCATCTCTATTTCTATGGGAATGAATATGTGTTCGCCGTATGGCGGGATTTCGTGTTTGAATGTGTGTATATATATATATATATATATATATATATATATATATATATATATATATATATAGTATAGTGAGTTTTATATATATATATATAACTCACTAAATAGTCACAGCAAACACAGAAACTAAAACACACAAAAGAGGGACTCACTAGTTCTCGAATTCACCTTTCTCAAGAGGAATTAGGAACAGAACATTGAGTTTCATTGTGCACGTTCGTGGCTTTTCCTGGAAAGTGAATATATATTTATATATATATATCCCTCCCATGGACTACAACCTTGTCGTGGTGGAAGGGCTTGTGTGTTCCGATGACCCCTAGAGCTGTGCTGGCGGGAGTAATAATAATTACTCCTAGAAGGGTCACCCATGCCAGATAGGTCGAAGGTTAGGAGCCAGACGAAAGGTAGTCCACGTAGCGTCTGTTCCTCAGTGAGGCGGCTGCAATGGCGTCTGACCCCAGTGGGGCGGCCAATAAGTGATGGTGTCACGTTAAAAACACTATTGAGGAAGGCAACGGGAAACCACCTCAATTATCATTCCCAAGAAAATATGATGGACGCAAAACAGAAATTGAGTCCTGGCAACTGCGGGACTCGGCCCAAGGGGCCGTGTGTCGTGCCCGGCAGCGGGGGAGGCAAGGCTTCCGCGGTCGTCATCCCACGAAATCCTTGCGGGGGAGAAATAACGGCAGCAGAACAGAAGATGCAGAAGAAGACGAAAGTAGTTAGATTAGGAACCTGGAACGTCCGGACAATGTTGAGGAGAGGCAAATTAGAAAATATTAAGCGAGAGATGGAAAGAGGTAATATAGATGTTTTAGGTCTCTGCGAGGTGAGATGGAAGGATAGCGGGGATTACTGGAGTGACAATTATAGAGTGATATACAGCGGCGGGGACGAGAGCCAACGAGGGGTTGCCGTAATTTTAAATAAAGTGGTAGGAAGAAGCGTAGTCAACATAGAGCAAGCGACTGATAGAATTTTACTCGTAGAGATTAAAGCAGAGCCGACGAACTTGGTCATTGTTCAGGTATACAGGCCACCGGACCACATTAACGAGGAAGGATTATCAGCAGGCTGTAGAGAAAATAATGGATGACGATAAAGAACTGAGTACTATCGAAGAAAAATGGGAATGTATCAAGAATGGGATATTGGAAGCCGCTAAAGACACTATAGGAACCGTTAACGGGAAAAGGATAAGGAAACCATGGGTAACGGATGAAATGATTGCAAAGATGGATGAGAGGAGAAGATGGAAAAATGTAAACACATAGTTAGGTAAAATGAAGTACAAAGAGTTAAACAATAAATTGAGAGGGCCACAAATAAAGCCAAAGAAGAATGGTGGAAAACGCAATGCGAGGATATGGAAAATTTACAGAAGAAGGGTGAAATTGGTGCTCTATACAGCAAGGTTAAGTTATTATCGGGAAGTAAGAAGGCAAGATCTGTGCTAACAGTGAAAGATAAGTGGGGTAAGATAATAGTTGAACCAGGAAAAATCCAAGAGAGATGGAAGGAATATATAGAAACACTGTATGGTAAAGAACTTAGGCCGACAAGGTTAGACATAGAAAAGGAACATGACGTAGAAGAAGATAGCTTAGGTCAAGGCATACTCGACGATGAAATAGAAAGGGCATTGAAGGAGATGAAAGCAAATAAGGCCGTGGGGGTGGACAACATTCTGGTAGAAATGTTGAAATGGTTAGGAAAAGGTGGGAAGATGGCCATATATGGGTTGATTCGTAGTATCTATGAGGAAGGAATCTGGCCGGAAGATTTTGTGAGATCGGTGTTAGTTCCTATTCCAAAAAAGGCAAAGGCTACGTCATGTGAGGATTACAGAACAATAAGTTTGATATCCCACGCAGCTAAAGTTATTCTCAGGATCATCAACAAAAGGATAGAGAGTAAGGCAAATGATTACTTAGGGGATGATCAGTTTGGGTTCAGGAAAGGAAGAGGTATGCGTGATGCCATTGCAGTAATGAGATCACTAATCGAGAGGAATATAGAATGCAATCAGGATGTTTTTGCCTGTTTTGTAGATTTCAAAAAAGCGTTTGATAGAGTGAATTGGGAAAAATTAATGCGTGTATTGCAGAAAATAGGAATGGATTGGAGAGACAGGAGACTGATCCGCAACCTGTACATGTCTCAGACTGCTCAGGTGCGAGTGGGGAACGGAGAGTCCGGATGGGCAGTGTTAGGAAGAGGTGTAAGGCAGGGTTGCCCATTGTCACCGGTACTGTTCAAAGTATATGTAGAGGAAATGATGCATGGGAAGAACTGGAGGTAGGAATGAAAGTCGGAGGGGAATTCGTGAAATCGGTTAGGTTTGCTGATGACCAAGCATTAATTGCTCAGTCAGCCAAGGGTTTGCAAGCATTGTTGAGTGAATTGGAGGTTCAGTGCAATAAATATGGGATGAGAATCAATATTAATAAAACAAAGGTTATGCGATTTTCCAGAAATAAAAAGGCTAAGCTAAATATTAAAATAGGCGGGGAAAAAGTAGAGCAGGTAGAACAGTTTACATATCTCGGAAGTGTTTTGGACCAATACGGTCAAAGTAGTAGGGACGTAAGGAGAAGAATTGCGCTAGGCAAGGAGGCTTCTCAAGGAGGAGGGAGTTGATGACGGGGACGTTGAGTAGAGATGTTAAGACAAGACTCGTAAAAACTCTGATATGGAGCGTAGCTATGTATGGTGCGGAAACGTGGTCACTGAAGCAGGAGGATAGACGTAGATTGGAGGCGGAAGGAGTTTTGAAATGTGGGTGTGGAGAAGGATGGAGAAGGTGAAATGGACCGAAAGGAAAACAAATGAGGAAGTACTGGAGATGGTGGGTGAGGAGAGGGGTTTGTTGAGAGAAATCCTATGGAGGCAAGAAAAATGGATGAAAGGCGTATTGAGCGGTAGTGGAATGTTGAAGAAGGTAATAGAGGGGAGATTGCTGGGCAAGCGAGGAAAGGGCAGGAACAGGATAGGGATGTTGGACGGGATGAAGGGAGGAAAGAAGTACACAGAGATGAAGAGGGACCTGATGTAGATTAGGTTGCTGGATTGGCTTTTGTTTGGAGTTACAAAATATTTATTTGATAGTTGTGTCCATCCAAAAACCAACCTTAACCGGTAGATTACCTAATAATAATAATATATATATATAATATAAACTTGATAATCCCGCCATCTCTTCCTTCGCCTACCTGTCCTTCCAACCCCATATCACTATCAAATGTTCCCTTGGAAGAACACGCACGATTATGTCCTCAAACTGATCATATATTATATTGACTTCTTCCTCCTTTTGATTGCTCGGTGGCATGTATACCTGAAAAATAACCAGTTCGTCGGTTCTGCTTTAATCTGTACTAGTGGCATTCTATCAGCTGCTTGTTCTGTGTTGAATACGCCTCTTCCTACCTCTTTATTCAATATTAATGCAACGCTTCGGTGCCTCTCGCCACCGCTGCTGTACATAATTCTATTTGTAGGACTATCACTCCAGTAATCCCAGCTATCCTTCCATCTCACCTAGCATTGATCTAAAATATCCATATTTCTTCTTCGCATCCCTTGCTTAATATTCTCTAAGTT
Source organism: Hetaerina titia (assembly GCA_037158775.1). Lineage (NCBI taxonomy): Eukaryota > Metazoa > Arthropoda > Insecta > Odonata > Calopterygidae > Hetaerina > Hetaerina titia. The sequence continues at coordinate 89,727,980 of CM073775.1, read as the reverse complement.
TCCTGCCCTAATATTGTAAATATAGTATAGTAATAAAGTTTCCTAGTAAAACATTTTCCTAATATTCGAATCTCTTATTCTAACTAAATTGGTCTTCTTCTTCTTCTACTGTCGATTTTCCTCTGAAAGTGTTTCGGGAAACGGCGACCACGGATACGTTGCCTCTCCTCCTGTGAGCCACGACACCCGGTCGGTTAAGCCGAGTCCCCTATTTTGCCAGGAGTGATATTGATTATACATTACATCATTACAATTTTGGGTATAATGATTTGGTTTTCTTTCGCCTCCATCAATAGTATTTTTAACGTGTCATCCTCACTTAATGGCCACCCTAATCGGGTCAGACCCCTTTGCAGCCACCTCACTGAGGAGGTGCGTGGACTATCTTTCGTCTAGTTCCTAGCCTCCGACCTACATGGCATGGGTGACCCTACCAGCAGCAAATGTGACTGCTACCGCCACCACAGTTCTAGGGGTCATCGGAACATGCAAATTCTTCCACAATGTCATGGTTGTAGGTCATGGGAAGGGTTCCATGTCCTTTATTCCTTCTCCGCCTCTTCTATAATTGCCTTTTATATGGGTTTTTATTTCATATCCTTATATCTATATCTATTTGAATGAAAAATAATTTAATATGTATATGCAGTATATAAACCATAAACACAGCAATCAACCCGAAGGTCGGTTTAGTAGGTGATGGCAGAGTTCACCCAGTACTAATCCCGATGGTTTGTGAATATTCACACATAAGGGTGGGGGGGCCAGTTTCCCAGGAAGATTTGGTGCCCGAAAAATCATATAGCTTGGGTGGAGCTGCAGGTTCCCAGAGTGCCTTACCCGGGAATCCGGGACCCTCCGGTCAGTAGGCCAACGCTGCACCCCATGGACTACCGCGACCCACGTATATGTATATTCACGTGAATAAAATGTATTATGGCGAACAAATATTCATTCACAAGGAAATAGATATAATGTAAAGGGATAGGAGCACATAAAGGATGGAAACAGAAGAGGTGGGGAAGGTGGAATCAAGCAGATCACAAGCACAAAAATATTTGCTTGACCGGGACTTGAACGCCGGATCTTTCCACTTGCCGGGTGGATGCTCTAACCGCGCTTGCTCAACACAGGCATATCTACTGGGATGACCTTCTCTTTGACGTTGATAGTTTCCCGCTGAGCTATATTTTCACGTTTGGAAATAAAATTTGTCAATGGTAACAAATGTGGTGACTACGGTTTATATAGTATTATACTGCGAAATTTAATTGCAATATTTTTGCCAAAGAAACTGCGCAGATGTGCACCCGTGCGTTGTCTTAACGTAAGAAAAGTTTTTTGGCAAATGAAGACTTTTTTCATTGATTTCTTCGTTTACCTTGAGCAGCAAACGACAGATAACATACTTAATTTATCGTTTGTCCTTTTTGCAAGCAATCGATTAGACAATTCCACGTTTATCCGAAAAAACCGTGGCCATTACTTTGAGGCCCAATTTAACCGTCCATGTGCCATAAACTTGATTCAACTAGACTTTGATCTCTTTCGGTGTTTAGCTTTGAATTAGTTAAGTGTTTTGATACCATGCAAAAATTAATTTTTTTTCGTTTCTCTAAATTAACAAAATTTGTTGCTGCAATCAAATAAGGAAAGAAATTACCTAATGGATAGAGGTGAAACCTTAACTGCGGTCCTGTGAGAAGTGATGTTTAATAAGGACACGAATTTTCTGATACTACGAGCGCCATTGCAAGGATATTCTAAGATGTTATTGAATGACCCACGTATTTTCGTTGGTATGACTAGGAATTATATTGTTCATGCAAAAGAATTTTCCATTATGGACGATGATTACATTCGTATTTTACGAGTTGCTTTGCTATATATGACTTTCTTATGGATTTCCTAAGGCAGCATTGAACGTCCCACGTAAAAGTAATGAGAAATATTTTAAGAGTTTAAAAATACAATTATGGAGAGCATTTTTAACACAACACATTAGACGAATGTCTCCGAGGAAAACCAAGGGAAAAAGAAAAATGATAGGGGTATTAAAAATACCAATAGCCAGCTGAGTTAGAAGAAGTTCTATAAATAATATCTCTGATTTCAGGAAAAGGCTTTACTTGAAAGTAATGTAACTCAGAGCTCAGATTCTTAATTTCAAACAAAGCAAGAGAACCATGTTGAGTATATATCCTGCACTGGGAGTACATGGAATTATCTTACAATGTCGGGAATGCTGCAGTGAAATATTTCAGAGATCGCTATCAGAGAGCCATCAATCAAATGAATACATGCACTCATTAGCTTTAATTGCCACATATTTTGAGCTCTTCACATGAAATTACTTTTTATTTGAGGTGTTTCATCTCTTTGGCTTTCCTGCATACGTATATTGCAGTTTTAATTTATCCCTGACCTCATATGTGAACATTTTTCGGACATGTTTTTTAATCAAACTCATACAAATATTTAGATAAGCGTAGCATTGCCATATTTTGTGCCATCTGGCATGAACATCGAAATCGCAATATATTTTCTCCTTACTGGCATAACCTAATGCTGTATTTTGTATTCGGCCCTTCCTGATTCAAAAATTATATTTATCCACCCTTTTCTAAATATACTTAACTCGGGAAACCATTTCCTTTCGTCCTGAAACAATTTTTTAATGGAACTCGTTATATATCTCTACTTCCGTACGAGTAAGCATTAATTTATCTCAATTTTTGAAGAATTTCTGGAGAACACATTCTTCTTCTTCACGCCTCATCATGAGTTCCTTTTCTATTTTTACTATCTAATATCTTTACCTCAGTAAATCTTTTGGCACTATCATTTCTGACTACAACACCTGCCCCATCTCATCCGTTAAAGTATCGTAACCATTTCCGAACCTCTCTCTTTGACCTTCCGCTGCACCCCTACCCCTGGCGTACCTTCATCGGCTTTCTTGATCCGGGTGTCTCATTTCTTCCACCGTTCTTTTTTCTCAAGGAACACCCTCAACGACGAGAGGAGGGGAGCGGAAGCGGAGACATACTGCCTACCCCCGCTGCAGTCTTCTCACCCTCTTATTTCCAAAACACACACACACAGAAGAGGCGCGCTCACACGATACCTTATCACCCCATTGTCTCGAGACTCCCACAGTCACATCACCTCTCCTCCCGAGCGCCACACTCCTCCCTTTCCCTTCATACAATGCGGATCCTCGGTGTCTCTGACACTGACTAAACCCTAGCCAGATTGGTAGAATCCCAGCATCCTTAACCCTCCCCCGGGGAGAGCGAGAGGGAAAGAGGGAGGGGAGAGTGCAAAGGGTAGGATACGAAGGGTACGAAAGGTTGGGTGTAAGGTGGGGAGTAGCGGCGCGGAGGAAGGACGTGTGACGGACGTGACAGGGATTTTCTGAGGCGAGAAGAGAAAAGGACTTCTTGTTGGAGGGTGAGGGATTGAGAGAGGCACGGAGAGGTGGGGAAGGATGCTTGAGAAAGGAAAAAGGGAGATAGTGCCAGAAGGGAGGGGTTGAGGGAAAAAGAATGGAACGGAATGGGGAAATGGTTAATGTGAAATGAGAATTGGACTCATGGAAGAGAATTCAACGGAGTAGCGTGGGAAAACATGGAGAATCAAGGCAAACGGAGTTAAATTTGTGGGACTATATGGTCTTTTAAATGTTTTAGGAATTAAACAGTGAGATTAGTGTAAACAATAAGAATCTTGGTACGAAAGGTATTATAATTGAGAGTTGACCTGAACATTTGCAATGTATATAACCTTATGTATTCTCCTCTTTGACTCCTATAGTCCTATGATTAATACAAGATAAAATGGGCATAAGTGAGTTATTTGAGGTGGCCAGTGAAGTGCTTGTAACTTATTAGAAATTGGATGCTGGAAGTCCTGATCAAATATTCAAAAAACTTGCAATTCAACCTTAACTTTGAATTGAGCAACAAGGTTGTTTTGTAATAGGTCTTTTAGTAAAACCAGTAGGGACAAGATTAACATCTGTCAAAATTATTGATATGGGGTCCTTATTTGTGTTTCGGCCGCTGAATACAACCCCATACCAAAGCCGAAGATATCTTAGATGCCAATTAGTTAGACAATAAAATAAATATGCTCATAAATTATTAATGGATGTATGCATACATCAATGGTCTTTTGAAAGAACTATAAAATAAATAAATATATATGTGTGTGTGTGTGTGAGCTTGTTTCAGTCTGAACATATTAAAAAATATTTTTAATATCGTTCAAAAAAGTTCTCGACGACTGATAGTGGACTACGTACTAAGCACTCAGCTAACAAAAGAATTTTGATTTGATACTTAATGATAAGTGGATTTTAATTAGGAGTAATTGATCAAGATGTGAGTTGGCAAAACCTTAAACTTTATAATATGAGGAGAGGACCACTGGTGACATAAAAAGTACCACTAGTGGGTTTAGAAGGGGGACTTTGTTAAGAAATGTCAGAAGATAAAACCAGTCAAAATATGCTTATATGCTTTAATGATGAAATTAAATTAAAATTAAATTTAAAAATATTTGTTACCATTTCAACCGTTTCAATTTACCTGCATTTCCGTTCAAACACTTTTCATAACAATAATTTATTTTCAGGGGCGATATGGTAAAACTGAAACGTCATGATTGCCAAACTGTAACGACTTCCCTCTAGATACTGATTTATGTCACGACCGATTTCGATGCAGTACCTACATAATAATCAGGTCATAAGACAAAATAAAACGTCTTGAGAAAAGAATTATTTTTTATCATTAATTAATTTCTAGTATTTAATTATCCTCGCTTGGTCCTTGAAAACTGATATTTTTTCATCAACATTTTACGGTTTTCAGGTTATTTTATTACGTATAACGTGCATTTCAGGTTCCGATTATGAATATGAAAATACATAGCAATTCAAATTTTGTAACGAAGACGACTTAATAATTCGATTAGGAGTTGGAAACTACTAACAGCTTTATTTCATTTTGCTTTAGGAACACAATGAAGCAACGTGTACATTCCTTGTTATGGATGCAGGCACGTATGGAGAGCAATCGTACTAATGTGTTTTCTCGGAAGTGCTTTTTGAATTAAACTTCACCATTGTCATTAGTCCTTCAAGCCGAATATTGGATGACTTACAGCCCACCATTCCTTCCTATCCAATTCTCCCTTATCCGCTTAAAGCACCTCCCACGTAAAAACTTCTCCATTTCACCTTTGTGCTATTACTTCGGTAATTCGTGTGGGATATTTACTCCTCTATTTAATTCCATTGGTTCTTAAAATGTTAAATGTTTCTCAAGCTTTTCCCGAACCATCTGGTCCATCGTTTTCTTATCATTTTCCATGCTGCAGTTGCAGCTGCAGTTACCTTCTCGCTTTTTTTTCGAATATTTCATATTTCGTTTTATTTATGCAATTGTGTTTTAGCATTCACCTCCAACACTGGATCGTTAAGAATTCTTTTCTCATTTTCCCAATTTTTCATAACAATAATACGTCAAGTAGTCCTTCTTATATTAGATTATTACTGCAAACGAAAGCTTTCGAGCTCTGCATCCTGCTTGCTCTGATGAAATCGTAAAAATCTTCAAAATTTACAGTAGCAGTTATATATATATATATATATATATATATATATATATATATATATATATTGTATTGTTGACAGAATCACTATGTCTCAACCATAAAAGAGGATCATTTGTATAACAAGATCATCATATCCGTCCAATGGGTTTGAGTCTGCAATTAACATTTGGTGGTACAGAGATTTGCATCAGAGTATTTTGCTTTGGAACTTTCCAAATCTTTTGTAATTAAAAAATAGTGCTGTCAATGTTTCGGGCGTGTTTTGCTTAATTGTACAGCTTAAGTGTAGTTTAACCGTTATATACTTTTTAAAAAGTCGCGAACTTTTAATCTCGACAGAATGTACGTCCCTTAGAAAGTCTTCCATTTTCTTTTTCAAATTTATTTCATTTACCCAAAGTCTGTGCTTTATATTCCTGAAAAGAACATAAGCAAATACGTTTAGAGTATGCTCATCTGTTCTTTTTAATTCGAAGGTTGCCGGTGTGTCTTAAGAGGTAGATTTTGTTATTGAATTTGTGGAAAAATTCTGGAGAAACATAAATATGCACCTAAATGGACGTCTTGTGTGATAGCATTATTAATAGGTTTCTATGCGTTGGATAATATTGGGAAGAGCTTATACATACTTTTCTCACTTTTATCTCCTATATTCTTCCATATTTTTCCGGACTGCCACGATTTTAAATTGCAGTTTAAATAGAGGCCTTTGACTTTCGTAGACGGGTCGAATACTTCTCGATAGCGCGTAATAGGCAATTATGAAGTAGCGTGAAACGATACAGTGGCCATATTGAGAGAATGGATGGGAATCGACAAGATGATCAAATATAAAGGGGAATAGACGGTGAAATCTGGGGACAGATAATGTTCGAGTATTTGCTGCTTTTCAATGTTAAAGTAACATAGTTGAAGAAATAGTATTGCGTCAAATAAGCTCCATTTTGGTTTTGGTCGAACATGAAATGGAATTTTTTTGACCATATACCGTTAATAACCAGGCATTCCTTGCGGCAGTAAGTCTGGAACACAAATAATTTAATCATTAGTAATTGTAAATAAACCACGAAAATGATTATTTCAAACGTATTTTTGTTTTTTTAACTTCTCTCAAATTGGTTTTAATGTCCATCTTTTTATCCTAAATTATGCCATTACTTCATGTTGAAATTATCGAATAGCTCGAGCGAAAGATAAAGGTAAGTTAAGAATGAAAAGCAAGTTATGTCATAAAATAAATATGGAATTCGATGCATCTTAGATCTATTTATATTAGAGCATTCAGAAATAATATAATACAGAGAATATACAGGTAAATGCACTCATTGAATGAAATGCCATTTTTCTCAATTTTCAGTATTTATTTGCTACAAAATTAAAAAGGAATGTTAAGTAGTTGGTTTTTGCTTCTCTCGACGATTTTATGCGTAGACATAAATATATTTCCCAGCAGCTGGTATAGACAATTTTCTTATTGATCGGGAAAGCTCCTAAGATCTTTACGACCAAGGCCTCAAGCATGATTTTAACCCAACTGGTAGCACCTGTGGCCTCCTTGATCGTAGGTGAATCGTTCAATTCCACCTAAGATTGCTTTGGGTAATCGGTTGTAAAGTATATTCGGCTCCGAGTGCGACCTCATTAATAGAGGCGAGGTGTGCTTTGAGCGCTTCCATTGGTTGAGAGCCTCAAATGGAGGAGAGGGCAGCAAGCAGATGGGACCCTCCTCAAATCATCAAATGTGTTCCGAAGGCCGCTTCCAACCGAGCACTTTGGATTTCCTTTGTTGCACAGTCTAGACAATCCGCTGAGATCCTTTTACGATTCCCATTGTTAAGCCAACGCGTGCGGGAGCGACATAAAACTTGCGAGGGCAGCCCTAATAAAATCTTTCCTGCAGCGGTTATGGATTCAAATTTGGGACAAAAATTATTCAAATCCAGACACATCAGCTGGCACAAATACCACTTCATTAAACCAAAGTTTAGGTTTATTTTAAAGTGGGAAAGGAGTTAAAACTTGGCAGAGGTTACTCAGGAGGGCATAACGACCTGAAACCTGGAGTGTAGTGCAGAGCTTTGGGTGGTGCGGTTGGGTACCGCTCTATGCTTACTGATCTGTTTAAGCATCAGTGCCTGTTGTTTATAGTCCTTCCTTACCGCACGCCGTCTTTATGACCGCCAGACAATCGCAAAAACGTCGTTGCTTCAGCTGAGTGTCGAGTCTCCCTGGAGTCTTCTCAGAAGGAGTCAATGCATTTACTAGGTCGACCCATACCTTAGAATAGTTTATGTAATCGAAGCTATGATCAATCGAATCTATGCTTTGTCTACTTTAGAAAGATGACCCAGAGGAAGTTAAATGCAAAATATTAATTTTGTTTCCATGTGATAACCGTTATAGTGGTTTTACGTTAATATAATTCTCTCTCAATTGTTGAATTTTCATTTTAAATTATGAAGACGATCGAAATAATTCATTTAGTTCAGCTTTTCATTTAATGATAGGAGGCAGTCTATTATCAAATACTGCATTTTTCGTTTGCATTTGTTTTATCTAACTATTAATTTAGTTAATTAAAACTTGCCATTTTTTTAAATTGAATTTCCTGCATATCACTAGTGACTACATTGTTGATTCCCATTTACTCTCCCATTGAATTGTTTCTTTATTTTAGAGACCTACATTTTGATCGTAATTAATAAATATTCTTTTAGGGGAGTCATTTATATTTCGTATGAATTGTTTTTGATGAAATAAAGTCAGTTTCATGCCGAATTATAAATCAAAAGGCAACGTTAATTGTGTTTATTTTTCTAAGTACTATGGACTGCTATAATAATTAAAAAACTTTCATTTTTGTACGAATTTAATGAACTACTTAATCATTGTCCAATGTGAAAATATATGATTGACAAATTGGAAGAACTGCGGGGAACACCGCGATATTTTCAACTCACGGGGTCATCCGCGGAAATGCATTAAAATGTAGGAAATGCACGAAACCGAGTAACTTTGGGTTCAAATCCCGGTAGAGGCAAGTTTTTTTTCATTGTGAAATCTCTGCATGAATGATTGAATTTGAAAATTGCCTTTGTGATAGCAGGTTTACTTAATCTACAGGCTGTGGTAGTGCTGCTGGGGTGAAAAAATTATTTCGTTCACTTATGTTCTTCGACAATGAAACGAAATTTTGGATAGGAAATGAACAAGAAAACGTAAATGAGTTTGAAATACACTTTTTATATTTTTTCCTATGTTGTGAGCACTGTCATAAATTGTCTATAGGTTAATCATAATTATGTGTATCAGTCCGTATTAATCTTATTTAATGCACATATTTTTAATACCTTTATCACGTCATTATGGTAGTGAGTAGAGTATGGCATACAAGTATGCACGATAGGTAAAAGGTCTATCCTGTGGAAATACAAAGTTATTGGATTCTTCCTTGTGCATTACGATGGAACCTTACAAAGTATCGGCCTACCCTAACCCTTAGAGTAGAATATGCTTATGTTGTAGGGAAATCTATGATAAATGCACTACAAGAGGTACTTAAAGGGATTTAAAATGGGAAGGTCCGCAATGTCTGCTTCAAAAATACACACAATTGCTTGGCTTAATTTTGCTCATTGTTTCAAGAATCAAATTAGCCGTGAGAGATACAAAATAAATGAGCGCCATATATTCTCGTATTTTCCATACCCAGTGGACACTAGAAATGCAAGGATTTTTGGAAGGAAAGGGGAGTTAAATTTACGTCAAATCTGAGAGTACATCGCAATTGCAACTAAATTAAGCCCCCAATGAGGCCTGGTTTTCATTAATTTTTCTCCTCTCACATATCTTACATGGAAAAGTCTAAAGGAGGAAGCGTTTCTGTCACGTTGTGTGCAATTACGAAAAAGAAGGTCCTTTAAGAACAAGGATATAGATATATATTATTTTGTGTTAATCTAATACCTAAGATAAGTAAATGAACTACGGTGAAAATAGCTATAAATATTCACCACTATTTCTATCCCTAAATAGTTTTCAAGGGGAATGGAAAAGGGAAATTTGTTAATTAATTTATTTTTTTAATCCGCAATTAATTTATTTCGCCATTCACATCACATAAAGAACTAGCAGTAATCAAGTCAAAAAGAGATATTTATCGTCCAATATGGCCAGAGTATTTCTTGCTTTTATTTTCTACGTAGTGTTAGTTATCTTTTCCACTGATTCGAATTTTCTTTTCCCCTTTCAAGGGGAACATGCATATGCTGTAACAATAATTATCTTATGTATCTGTTTTTTTAGTAAAAACAGAATAAAAAATCTGAGTAAGTGTATTATATTACTCCTGTCTTCGTTTAAGTTACTTTTATTAAGGATTTTTCAAGGAAGTATTTGGATCTTTTGAGAGTAAAAAGAAACAATTTGCTAAGCAAATAATTGTATATTACACCTCCGTATTAGAGCTTTTATGAATAAAATAAAAATCTCCCAATAGAAAACGTAACAATATCGTCATCTGTTATTCAAATTATTGTTTCGAAAAATCGAACAGAGATCATGACATAAATATTTTCGGAAACAATTTTGTTCTCTTTTTTTAATTATGAGTTTTCACCTAATTTTCAACTATTCATACCATGAAAACATATCCATGCCCTGAATTCATGATTTAATATTTAATTTAGCGGCCCAGCGAGTAAAGTCTTAAATTGGCACAGGCCTAACATCCCACTCCACCCTACATTGATATTGAATGCCGCATACTTTCTTCCTCCATTCCAATACTTTTCCTCTCCCTACCTTGCTTTCCGATCCTCCTCCCATCTATCCTGGCCATCATTAAAGTATACGTGGTTTTGCTGATGAATAAGATTTTGTTTACCTTATAAATGCATAAATTACACTTAGCTTGCTTATGACACGGTCTATGGAATTGATGAATCTTTTTAAGTAAAGTTAAGGGAAAAAATTTTCGAGCTACATATAGCTTCAAAAGTAATACCAAACAGATCTTCGTTAAGACCACATGTGTTTAAGTTATTGCTGAGACTTATCAAATGTGAAATTATGCAAACACAACATACTTTGGGACGATGTGCATATCTATGTATATATTTCGATAATTTCGTCGAAGTAACACGGAAGTGATGAATAAAATAAAACTTGAACAGCAAAAACAATATAAAAACACAAAAAGAATACTCACCCGTTATTTCTCAATAATTTAGACGAAATTTAGCTCCGTCTTCCTCAGTAGAAACAGTAGCTGACTGCAGTGTTCTCTTTATGTGTTCGTATATTGTTTGATGCTGTCAAAGTCGTTTTTATGAACATATATTTCTTTATATTAAATAGAAATTAACACTTTGTGCGTTAGAAAAATGGAATAATGTTTCATGGATTTTTCGGAACGGATACCCGAGTGAAGGAAACGAATAAGAGGGGAATGGGAGGAAGTTTGGTACGTGACTGATGAGCAGTGCTGACAAAAGAGTTTAAAAAAATGAGAGCATATAAAAGACGGGTCATGTGGTGCAGTGGGAATAGAGTGTGTTTGTGTATGCATGCCCCTCTATTTGTGTGCATACGACTGTGTTGTGTGTGTGTGTGCGCGCGCGTGTGGATGCCGTTTTATGTACCTTTAAGGATATGTTGGAGCGGGGAGAATGGAAAAAGGGGTTCGGTTTGGAGAAAGGCTGTTGTGTGGGGGTACAGGGGGAGGATATGTTCGAGTGCAAAGCGGCAGGGCTGCGGAGGACGGGCGGGAGGGCTCGGGGAGAAAACGGGAGGGAGGTATGGATGAATGAGACGAGGCAGGCACAGAGGGATTCCAAGAATGCAGGTTTAATTTACTCCCAAATGCCATACGGCTGCCGCCGCCGTGCCTGAGATGGAGCATCCAGCCAACCAGCTAGCTCCCTAGCAAGGTTCCTCAAGAATGAGTTTCCCGCGAGGGGGTGCTGAATGCTCCCGCTTCCCTTCTTTGTCCCCCTCGCCCCGGTCCTCCATCGGGATGCGATGGGGTGGAGGGCCCCTCGGAATTCCGCCGACAGCCTTCATTTTTGTCTTCTTATTTCCTTGCGGAGTGGGAAGTAAGAACTGCTCCCTGTACCACTGCACTTTTTGTGCGTTTGTCGTCTAGGACCCGAGGGGGTTGAAGAGTTAAGGAGGAACGTTAGTAGGGTATGGATGTATTTTTTGCCTCTCGCTATAAGTCTTATTAGATCAAGTCGGGTAATGATTCCTTCACGCTTGGAGTGTAAGCGATGAGAGAGGAGAAAACGGTGGGTCATGTCCTCGTGTACATTGCATCGCGAGGGTTAGACGAGTAGAAAATCTTACCTTTTTACTGCCTTCGTTTTGTAGCAAATCGAGTTCATTTCAATTCACGTAACGCTAGATTTCTGAGTACTCATCTAATGAAAAGACAGATCACAGTTTCCGTCGTGTTATACCAAACTCATGAAAATATTGCGACGTAAATTATATTCAATCCGGAAGACATTACGCTCTAGTCTACCGAATGCTCGTTAAAATATAATCTATTGCAGCTTCTGATATCCTCCCTTGGAGTGTAAGCAAAAGAGGATGTCCTGTTTTTCGCTTCTCTTTCCATCTCACCTGTTTTATTCTCATATTGTGCGCTGGCAGCACCATAAACCATTGTCGATAAGGCGCATATTTCTTGCCTCCTTGTGACATTTTTTCCCTGCCGACGCTTCCGTTGGTCTGAATGCCTCTGGGATCCCGATTAGCCTTCTCTTGTCATCGGATTTCCCAAGGGTCGTCCTAACAGAGTTCACACTGTGTATGTCCGAGGTGAGACTCAAACCCAAGAGCCAGAGGTTATCAGTTGAGCGCTTAACCCTCCTGGAATGTCCGGGTAACCAATAGTTCAAACTTACTACATGCTGGTGATAACCGTGTCGGTTAAGAATAAAATATCGATTCTTTGATAACATGAGGAATGTTGTCCAGTCAGAAAAACCATCCGAAACATGTATGGTTTTATCAAAAAAGAACATTATCCTTTAATCAGTTATTTCGAGTTGATATCGATTGTCAGCAAAGTTAATGGCAACATTAATCCCACCCTCTGGTTTATGCTTTCTAGATTAGCACCAAAATGGCGCAACTACGCAACATAATTTGAATGTAATGCGGGATATCTTTGATACATGAAAATATTTCTTCTGATTGATTTATTGATTAGATCATTAAGATGTGTTTTTCCTCCATGATATTTAATGAATAGTCAATTGAAGTTTCAACAAAAAATAATAAAATTTCAAAATTATTACGATGAAACATATCCTTAACTTCCTAATGTGGGTTGCTACGAAACTTTTGAAAAGTAGTCGTGTGTGTAATATTTCTCTTTCACAAAAGCGCGTTCATTTATTTATTGCACTGTTAAGCTATTTAATGTGCTTCGGAATGGATGTGAGTGTTGCAAGTTGAAAGGCGATGAAGAAAACCTTCCTACACAGTTTCTCCGCCATACGTCTACCTATTCTCACGGTGACTGAAGAAATGGAAGTAATACATTAATGCTCGGAGGGAAAACAAGTTTTGCGCCTGAACCTTTGTGTTTCGGAACCTCTCTGTCTCCCAGACACGAACACTCTAACACACAGGCTATACACCAAGTCCCATTGGAAGACAACCTCCCATCACGCTCATCTTCACCCTTATACTTCACTGTCTGTTTTAGCTCCTTACACTCCACCCCCCCTTCCTACCTAGTGCCAACCACACCTTACGCCTTTTTCCAGCCCTTCCTTCTCCGCCATCCAGACCCCCGTAGTGGTCTCCTTCCTCCCCTCTTCCTTTTTTCCCTTCTCCTCCCCTTTCCCACCTCCCCATATCTTTTCAAAAGGGCATCCTTATATCGTCCAGAGGTCGTGGCCCTGAACCACCGACGCTAAGCTCGACGAAATTAATTTCCAGTAAGGTGAGATCACCTTCTTTCCGAGTCCTCCCGTACCCCTCCCCCCTTTCTTCCTGTACCCCTCCCCCCTTTCTTCCCGCTACATTCTCCCCATCCACCCTTATATATACTTTGGCCTGGAGCTTCTTTCGCCGTCCTTTTAAGTGCAATACTTGTCTTGAAAAACCCTCGTGTCTTCTTTCTCCTCAAGAATTCTTCTCTATCATTCCGCAGACGTTTTATTCACTTTATTCTCTCTCGCGCGTCTATCCAAACAACCTCTGAGTTAGACAATGTTCTAAATGTATGGTATCCCTCAAGTGATAGCATTTTTTTTACGTTTCAAGCCCCTACGTGCAATATTATGCGAGGATAATGGATTAAGCCTGAGGAAAGAAAATGGTTTTCGAGATGCGTCATGATCGTCCTCATCGAATAATTACTCAAATCATGTGTGGTTTCTTTACTCTGATTCTTTCTAAGTCTACTAATCTGTGATCTGCCTTGATTTTTTAATGATAAAATTAATCCATTGCACTCATTTTAAATTTTAATTTGTTTGCCTCGTTTTCCTTTCAATGGCTTTCTTTGTTATCAGCGATGCTATTTGATTTCTTTGTTTTCATCGATACATCTTTGCTGTCAGTAAACTTCATTTACCTTTATCATTCCTTCGTTTTTAAATTAACAACTAAATCTATTTTTATTTTATCCCCCGCTATTTTTTCAAAAGTTATTTTATTTTTTCATATGCTGTGATGAAATGATGCAGAAAAGTTTTTATTATATGTGGCCAAACGCAGGGCAAATGTGAAACCTTTTCAGGTTTCATCCGACCTCTGCTCTTCTTTTTCTGTTAAATTGCCTTTTGAACAGGAATTTCAATTGTGACGTAAAAATACTAATTAAATTTCTGTGTAAACTAAAGCTATGTATTTTTCTGATTTCTATGACAGTTTAGTCGAAAATATGACGTGAAAGAATTTTATTTTTTTGGAACCAACGTTTTAAGGATTTTAATACGTTTCATATGATGCCATGAGCTATGCAAACTTGAAGTGAAACTCATACACAGTTCCGAGCTCAATTCACGCGTATAGTTTTCGGGACAAAATAAAACGTGGAAATACATGAAGCATAAGTTATTTGCACCTGAAGTTACCTTGAATATTGAATTGTCTCTACGTGTGCTGACTTGGGTTTTCATTCCGTCAATCATTTGACTAATTTGTCCTCATAACACCGCAAATTTCTGCAACAACTTGAGATGTTGAGGTCAATTTAAACAGGTTTCCATACATACTTTTGAAAAAGATTATTTCAAAATCATATTTTTATCACTGTGTACTTTTTATTTATCAATAGTAGTGTTTTAAGAAATTTTATAATATCCGCAAGCAACCATTCACGTGGATAAGTTCGGTGGAAGTTTAAATGAGAAACATTCACTAAACAATCATTAAAATTTAAAGTTTCTATTTGCTCCATCCCTCTGACGACTTTTAAGTTTAACTTCTCGTAAGTGTCAAGAATTTAATGATGTGTAAGCACATAATCCTTTATAACAATTTCTCCAAATTCATTTATTTGGAACACAAATGTCAATGATTCGTAAAATTAAGTGGTTTAAGCACTAGTCCATGCTATAAAAAGTTCGTTCTTTCGGGACTTTAAGGAATTGAATAATTTTGCTGCTACTCCTCGAGAGAAAATTATACAATATTTCGCGAACAAATTAGTGCAGACCATGGGGTTTCGAAAGCTGAAGAACGATTTAGGGAGAAATTAGTAAAGATTATTTAACGAAATTAGGTAAGCTCAGGAATGATTACGGAGGAGGCTTTTATTTATTTATATTATTGGAGGCTTTTGAAATGTGGGTGTGGACAAGAATGGAGAAGGTGAAATGGACCGAAAGGAAAACAAATGAGGAAGTACTGGAGATGGTGGGTGAGGAGAGGGGTTTGTTGAGAGAAATGCTATGGAGGCAGGAAAAATGGATGAAAGGCGTATTGAGCGGTAGTGGAATGTTGAAGAGGGTAATAGAGGGGAGAATGTTGGGCAAGCGAGGTAAGGGCAGGAACAGGGTAGGGATGTTGGACGGGATGAAGGGAGGAAATAAGTACACATAGATGAAGAGGGACCTGATGGATTAGTTTGCTAGGTGGGGAGTCACAAAATGTTTATTTGATATTTGTGTCCATCCAAAAACCTACCTTAACCGGTAGATTACCTAATAATAATATATAGCGGTTGTGGGTACATACACACACACATATATATATATAAAAGCTAACCATGAAGTTATTTCAATGTTTCATACATTGGATGATAACTAAATATTTATTAACCTTATCATTGTAAGAATCAAATCGTAAACCTCTTGTGATTCGCTATCGTGTTCAATTCATTGTGTTTGTAAACTATTACAAATGCTGAAATAATAAATTATATACGAATAAATTCCTGTTAAGCTATTTCAATGATTCTAATGAGGTACTGCAGTATTTCTTTCTGGGAATTTAAATATTTTTGTTTTTTTAAATGTTAATTTGAACATTTTATTTGTATGTATTTACAATGCATATATAAATACATATGTACTTATTTAACATTATATTCGATAGTATCAACGGTTTAAAAAAATCTATTTCTATTATTCCTGTGAAATATATGATCAACGACTCATAATGCTGTAAAAGACTTACCGTCAAATGCTTTAATACCAGTCATAGAAACCAAAGTTGGAGAAGTCAACTCTAGTCGTAAGAATGGTATACAACATCCTGGTTTATATACCTCATTTGGAAAAAAATAGCATTCTGGAGCCACCCACGTTTCGATCGACCCATTCATAATAGTTTCAGCGTGACAAGAGTTGAAGAATATACATGCACATGCTCACACACACATGAATATATATATATATATATATATATATATATATATATATATATATATATATATATATATAATAGTATATACATACGGTTATATTCTGCTCTCGTCTATGCTTATGTCTATCAAGATACCGGCCCAATATCTTGAGTAAACAGAAAGATATTAATTTTTACAACGCATGATACGCGGGTATAAAGCCACCTTGAGATAACAGAAGGTTCCCTTCAATCTTTATAAGGATATTTGTCCGGAGAAATGTGAGAAAAATTGCGTATTCCCTGGCCCAAAATAAAACGCCTCCGTTTCTTATCCTTTTGGTGTTTTTGGGCGTATATTTATGTGCGAGGCGAGACTCTATCGCGCGGAATTGTATCGCAAGTGAGAGAAAAAGATGGGGAGGGAATATGGGGAGAATAAACACAGGGTGTATTCTTATCTCCAGAGGCTCCCTTACGTGATTGGCCATGGAGTGTGTGTCAGAAGGGGGTGGGGTGTTTGAGGATTTGAGTGTGAGTGAGGGGAGGGAGGAGTGACTCTAAGAGGACGACGTGGGAGAGAGGCATACGTTTCGAGGTAGGGGGAGAGAAAAAATTGGCGGGAGTGAATACGAGACTTTAAAATGCTCAGTGGACTGTGCAAGGTGGGGGAGAAAAAGTGGGTTGCAAGGTGAGACGGCGAAAATGGAAGGGGAGATATTTCTCCGTAATAGGACACAGTACGTGCGTGCGAGATTGGCGTGGGCAAAAAAATGTATACAAGGACTCAAAAGACCACACCCTCTGCCCGTGTTTTTCGTCCTAGCCACTCCCACCTTGCTTCGAAATAAAACTTCTCGCACGCCCCGCCCTTGTGGTGGTGGTGGCGTGCTCCGCCGTAAACATACGTACGTTAGTCTCCCTTTTTTTTCTCCTTCCCGAGTTAAAATGAGATGAAAACAATTTCGCGGATGGAAAACATCTCTCTCCTACCCCTCTCCTCACCCCTGTTTCCTGCCAAAAATTTCCTTCTACACTAAAGATCAGGGAAAGCCGATAGAATATAAGGCATCAAGTAGGTCAGGATAAAGAGGAGAGTATAGAGCCTCGTGTTATTAGGAGTGCCTTTTGAAACGGGAAATATGTGGTGGTTTGTTTACTCGAGGGCGCGGATCGGTGGAGAATACGGATATAATCCCATGGAATAATATGAGAGGGTATTTTGACTGCCATGATCGCGGATCGAGCGAGGGGTGAAAACAACCCACGGTTGACACCATAATGAATATGTATCTCGGTCGCATCATTGGAGACATTTTAAATGTCATGTTGTCCTAATTAACAAAATATCGTGCCATCAAATCAATTTATACAGAGATAATTACATATGCTTTAATTATCTGGGATATTTTGTGAATTATTTTTGACATTTTCTGATAGGTTATCTATTTCCGTTAAGCTAATATTTTACACATTCATTTTATACTCATGCTTCTCAGGAGGAACTCTAATGAATTAAATGACAGTTGAGACTGTTAAAGTTCAATCGCCAGATTGAATCATTTTTTGTGAGCTAAACACGAAAATACAGCTCTGCATTACGTGGTTTTTCATTCGATTTTAAATATTTCTTCCCTGTAAATAAATTTAACAATCTTTGAGAAATTACCTCATTATCATGAGAACCTAATTCAATGGTATTTCTTGAGGGTAATTTAGAGATGGTCTCATTGGAACAACGTATCATAGATTCATTTAATTTAAAATGACAAAGAACTATTAGCTTAACCGGAATTGTACTTTTTCTATTTCATCCATTTCAAAAATATTATTAAGAGCATGTTTAACTGTCATGTAAGGTTTATATATGCGAAACATAACTCTCTTTTTAATATCTTCTTATTATTTTTCATTACGATATTTTATTTATAACCGTTTCCACTATTCTGATGTGTCGTCCACTCAATATCGATCAATTTATATTCTGGGGTATATAAGAATTTTCTATGAGCGATTGATTTCTACAGCAATCCTAAATGACCCCAAAATATGTATTTATTTTAATGATCTTGCATAAATATTGATATAATGTTCCCTTTCGAATTTTCCTGGATAATAGGTATCCAATAGGTATTTTTTTCAGTTTTAGTTGGAAAAATATCATAGAAATAAATTAGAAGACACGAAATGCCGCCATTTGACATCTCGTAATCCCGGACTGCTTGTAGATCAAGCGAGCATATGAAAATAAAGATGCATTCAATGGTCACGTCCACATTCCGTCGAAACATTGAGCTTATGCAAATACACCACAGCATGTTGCACATTTATTTTTATTTAATCAGCATTGTATTATATTTATTCATAGAAAATCTTTCAACTGCTAGAATAATTTTTTAAAATGTAGGTACTCCAAAATTATCGGTCTCACTGGCAGCGAATTTATAATTAGTATGAGGGAGACATAAATTAGAGCTAAACCTGTTTCCGTGTCTGTAGTTAATCATGTTCTTTGGAGATTTGCATGCATGATGTCGTCTGGTCTCTGATGCCCCACAGGTTTCGTATAATTACCCCATGACATTATCTAAGGTGTTTCCACTCCAGTTATAGTTTCCGCTCTTAGTAGTTACCATCCAAGTTATTTTATCCGTTATTCCCCGCCGATGATGCCTCTCCATTCTTCGAATTTTTCTAATGCTTCCTTTATGTCATGCTATGGACCTCTCCCGAAGGTGTTTTGTTTGTCTGCAGGTTTTTATCGCCCTCGCATATAAGGATGATGCGGTGCAGTTACGACCAAGTGGTCATGCCCTGCCAGGATATTGTTCCAACCCCCAGCTCCTTTGACCACCGTCCGGCTTTGAAAACCTTTCTCCCCTGGAATACAATAACTAGAAGCAGGCAAGATTCCCAAGCACGTCGTTTTCCGACGACAAATATTTTATTTATTGGGAGCAAACTTCAAGGGCATAAAATTGGCCATTATATTTCGCTTTTTAGCTGATCTGTAATCCTTGCTATGTTTTCATTCATTTTGAAATATTTATTTCAAACTTTAAAAGTTAAAACAAGCGATTCGGCGAAATATTTTTCGGTAGTTACTTATGCTTTTGGGTTAAATTTTTTGTTTCCAAATTTCAATGATAATTATTTTCATATTTTATATTGGATAGAGAAATTACTTAGAACTTGAAAAATAAACTAAGTACAAATTTGTAAAATGCTTTTATTGGTAAAATACCATTTTAAAAATTGACTTGCGTTAAGCCTAATTAATCAAATTTTCGAGTAACATTTCATTCACTACTCTTTATTCAGGTATTGTTTCATTAAATTGAAACCTTGAAAAAAAATTACCATGAAACATGTTTTGACTATGAAAGAACTTTAGGAGTTTAGCGTATTATTAGACAATTGCATATTTGTCATTTAGCTCTTTTATCAATGAGAAATTTTTCAAGGTATTGACCGTTAACAAGTATCAACGTAAATTCCAATGTAAAAGCATTGGTCATTCCGTTGGCGTATTATCCATCCTAGACTTCTATCCACAGGGAATGCTTTACGATTTCATAACGTCCACCGTCCCAAACGCGTAATAATAGCGGCGTAGCTTCCTTTTCTTATTTTTCCGCACCAAAAGGAGGAGTTCAGATGTCCATGCATTCCCCCTTTTGACTGAACTTCTATGGAGTCGCTAGTTCTAGAGGGGTAAAAAGGTGCAAAAAGGTTGAACGGTGACCCTTTATGAGTGAACGTACATGGGAAAAGCATTAAATCGTAAACAGAAACGAAACGACCGAGTGCCAGCGTGATTTTAAAAATCGCCTAAGAAAAACTCACGATACTAGACTCTTAGAGACAATGGCGGGAGACGGTAATGGGGGAGGTTGATGTGGATTGTGGAACCAGTGGTGAGGTTAGAGGATTGATGAGTATGAAGTTTGGCGACCAAATAATAATATAAATTCGCTCTTCCATTAATGAATCATTGACCCTATACCATTGTCAGTAAACATTTTTTTTATTATAAGACAATAATGTTTAATTATTACGGAATAATAGGAAAAGCCAGTTAAATCAATGCCACCACGTCAGAAAGATGAACGCTTACATTATGCAGTATTATATATATATAATATATATAATAATAATAATAATAATAATAATAATAATATATATATATATATATTATTATATAACCATAAACACAGCAATCAACCCGAAGGTCGGTTTTTAGTAGGTGATGGTAGAGCTCGCTCATGTGCTAGGCCCGACGGCGTGTGAATATTCACACATCAGGGTAGTGGGGCCAGTTCCTTTCCCTGTGCCGGTTATGGTTTCCCAGGAAGATCTGGTACCCGAAAAATCAACTAGCTTGGGTGGAGCTGCAAGTGCCTAGAGTGCCTCGCCCGGGAATCGAACCCGGGACCCTCCGGTCAGTAGTCCAACGCTCTACCCACTAGACCACAGCGACCCATATATATATATATACGTATTATATATATACATATGTGTAAGTCCTGCTACTGCATTATATATATATACTGTTATTTATTATGGAGTCCACAAAATTCATCATGTCCAATCTACTGCATTCTTTCTAATGAAATATCACGATCTAGTAATGGTCCTTCAAGCCACACAACTTATATTACAATAAAGTATGTTGTTATTTCTATTCATAAAAATACAGTATAATGGCGGGTTTTACATCGGGTTAAGGTTTAGCTGCCGAAGTTACGCTGACTAACACCCTCAACGTCCTGAAGACGATGACGGATCTGACAATTGAAACGTCGGCTGCTAATAGCCTGACCCGATGTAAAACTCGCGAAGACTTGATCGCAAACATGAGCCGGGAAAATACAAAACCTTTCATTCAGCAAACTCGAAAAACGGCAAACTTCAAGTTTTCCTATTGGTCAACCAGCCAAGATTCATTTTTATATGGAGTAAGTTAAACCTTTCCCTAGATGGCAACTGTAACCTACGAGGGCGACTGTAAGAGCTTTGAAGGTTAAGGGAATCCTTCATGTTATATTTCCACGTATTATAAGCTTACTACATGAAAATTGTCCAAACTATCATTGATTAACATTAGACCCTAGGGAACCCAATGGGATGAGTCATTCCAAATAAATTAATTTCGAATTCAGATCGCCAGGAGACGAGAGTGCGCTGATGTATTAGTTTAGGCCTGAAGACATTTTTGGGTATTATATTTGGTCTCCTATATTTCAACTGAATTCATGATTGATTGATGATCGCTTATTGACTTGGTCGTCTTCTATAATAACTCTGAACACAAACATATTCTACTTCATGGTTTTAGAATCGAACTTGTGTGATATTTTGACTTAGAATGTCAAGCTACTTCGATTACCATTAAAGGGATATATTAAAGTAGACACATTCAAAAAGGTATACCAATAAGCATTAGATGCTCATAGGACAAAGCCAAGAGGCAAAATAATTAGGATCATATTAACGAGACGAAAGTTTTCCCTGTACTACAGGTAGTTATAAAATTTTAATTAACTCTTACGTAATTTTGTTGTCTCAGGGGTAACTTTATGGTATTTACTCAACTTATTGAAATTTAAAAAAATAGCTTTGTAATTCCACGCATATTTTTATTAACACGACCTAGCTTTAGACGTTGGACGTCATCATCAGGTCTGATGATGACGTCCAATTACACAAAAACTATCAGGTCTAATGATGACGTCTACCTGATGATGACATCCGACGTCAAAAATTAGGCCATGTTTTGATACAATTAAAGTTCATGTGGAATTACAAAGCCATGTCTTTGATTTAAATACGACTTACCTTAACGGAAACGATGAGTTTATGGTTTCAGCCTGGTAACCTTTTGTTACAGAAGAATATATCCTCCTTTAACCATCTGGTTCATATTCATCCATTATCATATCCTATCTCCAAACAAGCATAATTCTTATAACGTTTTTGTTTTTCTGTTCTTTTATGAATTTTGTGTTCTTCTATGGAATATTCATTTCATTTTACTACTCTCTACTCATACAAATACTTAGATTACACTAATATTTACAGTTGCACTAAGAAAATATATTCAAATAGCTCTAGCTCTTCCCGTGAGTCGTTCTGAAATAAGTAATTATATTATATTTTCTATGACTTCACTAATTCCTTCCTTTCGTTAGTGCATGAATAATTTGTATGGTTAGCAAAACAGATGCTTGTCCTGCTCCTTTCTTCACACCCACTAGCTCTGCATTTGATAATTATAAATAATCTTGATTTTATGCTTTTATATCATCGTAATTTACTTCTGAGTACTGGTTGTTTTGGATTATCACCTATTGTCTCTTCATAATTTCTCTGGTTAAAAGTAATTCTCCTCGTGTCCTTGATTTCTCTCCAGAGATCAGTTCTGTGAATTACCCCAATTAAATGCTTCTTTTTCAATTGAAAGATATTTGGAAAAAGAATAATGATTGCGAAGGTAGACTAATGGTTCTTAAACTTAATATGTTGCCTTGTTATTATAGCACAAATTTTTGTTCTATTGGGCGTGAATGCAGAGTGAATGAGAAAAATTTATTCATACTATCTGCCAAAGACACTTTTTATGGCATTTTTGACATTTATGAATATTTTTATTATTTCTCAGGTCCTACCAACATATCTGTGATTTACAAGGTTATCTTCAGTCAGATCTCAAGGCTGGGTCCTCTTTTCTAACTTCATCCACGGTTATTTCATCGAAAGGTAAGGCATTTTAGTTATTCAACCCACTTAAATTTATTCATTGTCGTACGTTGATATACACCCGTGTACCGGAGTTTTGTTGCGCTTGCGTGTCTGTGGACTTGAGACAAGAATGTTTGGGCAGGGGTGGGGGAGGTAAGGATATTGTTTGGAGGGTATGGAGCTTTCGGCAGAAGTAGAATCGCAAGTGAGGATGAATGGAAAGAGAAGGACGCGCTGGTGTGGTGAACACAAGGAGGTGTTTGGGGGATGATTGAATAGGGCGAGAGACGAAAGGAATGGTTCCGGTGTGTGTCTGGGTATCTGTGCGTGTGTGTGTGTGTGGTCTTGTGGGAAATCACAAACATGTTCTCCGCATTCCATGGCATTTCCATCTCTTCCTTCCCAGCACCAGCTTAATTGCTCCGCTTCACGTCATGATCCTTATCGATTATTCCTCTCCATTAGCACGTTTGAAGGAGGTCTTGATTCCACAGTTTTTGGTCAAACTTCCATTTATTTTAGCGTGGTCAAACCATCCAGAGAGTGGTATTTTTAGAGCTGTTTGTTTGTGTTGAAGCGTATTTTGGAGAAGCCTAATCGTATATAATCTCGACAAACAAACAAACGGATAGTTATTTCCTCTTCTTGAATGGTGTCAATAAAAAAATATTCCATCAAATCTATTGTCATCCATGAGAACAAAAACCGGGAAGCGTTTAGTTTTTTCGCTTTTTTTTCTCTCAAGCGTTCGTGTTCTTTTCAACAAAAAATGTAACCCTAAAACTGAATATTTTTAGTTGACACTCACACTATCTGAATAGAAAATATTTATTCTAAGAAAGGAACAGCTTAACAAATTTGGAGCTCAGATATTGCCGAGTCATAATTGTTGGTTGAGGATAATAAATACAATATAGTTTAATATCTTGTAGGGAACGATAACCATCGTCATTTGACGAAACAATTCTTCGAACTTGCTAGTTTGGACGCTCTCACAGAGAAGCATTTTTTTTTACTTTAGTGTTTTAATGTCCGTTGCATAATCTTTCATAAGTACATAAGATAAAACCATTTTGGAATACAAAATAGTGTGTAGACCGGTAAACCGTCCCCGACAGCCCTTAGAAAGTAGACGACCATGGCACAATCTGATTGTTAAATTCTTCCTTCTCATAGTGCCCTTTATATTTAGGTGTTTGTCTTTTTCTAGTTTGTATTCTGACGCTGAAATTTACATTAGTGATGAAAAGAAGACATCAAACTTAACACTCGTGGACCAAATTATACCATATCTACCACTCCTCTTAATGACGGCATTCAAGAGAACAGGTTTGTGAGAAATGTCCCTAACTACGAAACTATGAATTTAAAACAAAATCATCTATCCAAAATGGTAATTCATTAATTTGGAGATCTAACTGGTTCAAATCAGTTTAACTAATGAATGACTTGATTTTATTTTTTTAATGAATTATTTCTAGCGATTTATTTTATCACAATGATCAAGCGGAAGCTAGCCAGTCAGCCATGGGGTTACAATAATTACTACGCGCGTTGCTAAATCAGTGTAATAGGTATGATTAGGAATAGGAAGAGAAATAATCAGAAGACTTTGAAGCTATTTATGTTCATAAGAAAATAACAGTCTATGAAAAACATTAAAGCAGGGTATAATAAAATAAAACAGGCCATCTACTTAGGAAATACATAAAGAGTAGGTAAGAAAAATGTAATAAGGATATTAAAAGAACATTTTCGATGCGTAAAAAATCGTTTACTAAGAGTCGGTAGTTTGAGTCAGGCTCCGTAAATAAAGTAATAAGGAAAAGATTAGTGAAAACTTTGATATAGGGTGCAGTTTTCCATGACTGGGAACCTTGTTCGTTTAGGTAAGAGCATAGGCATAGGTCGTTTGATTTTGAGTTATTGGTTTCGAGAAGAATGAAGATAATAACATGCATAGAAATAAAGACGGTTGTGAAAGTTTTAGGCATGATGTGTGAAATGGTTGTCGGAGGAGAAATTCGAAGACTTTAGGATAAGTAGGTATATTCATAATATACTAGGAGGGTAAGAAAAGTATAAAATTGCTATTATGAGTTATTAGTATATGGTTGTGACTACTCAGGGCTAGGGATTGCAGTAGTGTGTAATGATTTGGTCTACAATAAAAATAACCAAATGAGTAAATGTTTTACTACATATAAATAAATTGGTATAGAATACACGTAGATATACGGATATGTATAAGTTAAAATATATGTTTACCCACTTTTTTCAAATTTGAGGTGAATTATTCAGAGTTATTCTGTTAGTTATTAATGAAACAAGTTTGGATATCCAGCCAATAGGTGCCATATTTATGATCCAGAGAAATCAACTTTAGAGCAATAAGCCCAGGTACATACGATAGAAATTGTCACATACTCGACTTAATTATTCATGATATGGTTGAGTTCAACTATTAATTAAAATTTTTGAATTCTTTTTTATATCTGAAAAGAAAATTATAAATCGAATAGATTAGAGCGAGCATATAAGATGGGCAAATAACTTTTTCGAAGTTTGACTTGATCCGGTGTAGATCCGATAGAAATGGATCATAAATCAATGAGAATCGAGCCACATAAATAAAAATGTTTAACTTTAAATTTTTAAAACCAGCAAATACAATGGGTAAGTAATTGAAATATAGTATCCATCAGATCTCCTAACGCAAATAAATAATATCTCAGCTGCGAAACCATAATTGTAGTCACATAAAAATTGTGCATCTATAATAATTCGTAAATTTGACGCTGTAACACCGTCTTAAAACGCAAAATTCCTTTATTAGCGTTCAATCGGTACTATAAAGATGAATGCAGTTAAAAAAATTGAGTTTAATGTATTAATTATTATTAAAACCACAGGTATTGCAATTTTCCACTAGATATTTTATTTCGACACTACCGGTTTCGATGTTTTCACATCATCATCAGGTGTGATGAGTGAGTGTCAGGTGAGACACCTGATGATGATGTGAAAACATCGAAACCGGTAGTGTCGAAATAAAATATCTAGTGGAAAATTGCAATACCTGTGGTTTTAATATGTTACGCTTCCACCACATCACGCCTGAGACCTCATCATTAGTTTAATCTATTCCTTGACTTTATACAGGTATTATACCTTTAAGGCAATATAAGATTTTCTTTTCTTATAATTACTATTCGGTCTTTCCCACACAAAACAAACATTAAATTGGATGACAATAATGCGAAACTATAAATATTGCATAGAATGTTAATTCATCTATATTTACATATTGCCCCGCAAGCGTGTGGCGGGGAGTGTAAGGTCACCACCCAAAAAAAAAGGTATAAAGAAAAACCGCATTCAAAACTAACACATACATGCAGACCCAAATCCACAGTAGTTCATACATCCATAGAAACATCCTATCATTTTCCACGCATGCAAATACACATCTACCTCCCTTCACTCCACAAGCACGCAAGTACATATGCTTAATTATAACAAATAATTGTTAATTAATTTAATAGGAGAATTTTAATTAATGTGTTGTAGCAGGATATTTGTAAATGATCCCACGGTTTGAACGTTTCGGCAAAACAAGATATATTTCAGCCAGGTAAACTACGCCCTTGTTTAATTCTTATAGATTGTGGGCCAAGAGGTTTTAATATATTTTTAATATTCCAGGTTAGAAGGATACTCATTGAAGTGATCTAGTACATGGACTTGTCCACATTCTTTACTAAAAGAAATGCGTTCGGTTTGAATTTAATAAGGTCTCCCCAGGCACATTTCGAAATATGCATCTCAATACATAGGAAGCTTGTGCAGGGAATAGGGTGGCTATTCTGATAGAAGCAATGGAGGGAGAAGACGGGCGAACCTAGGCAAGGCGGTGGGTGGGATGAACGCCCACGGACGAAAGATGCGCGTCGCTCCAGAAGAAGGTGGTCTTTGGGAGTGTGGATCTTGGCGTGTCCACTTGAGCCCATTTAAAAAGTATAGAGAGAGAGAAGGAGAGAGGCAATTGACTGAGGAATTGCCTATCTCAGGATGGTGTTTGTGAGCCAGATACTTGACTCTTTCTTTGGGCAAGGTCTCCCGGCGGTCGGGAGCCCGGGAAGTGATCAAGGGGAGCGGGAATTGCGGAAGAAAAGAAAAAGGAAGGTTATTTTAGGGAGTAAATTATTCCGGGAAAAGAAAACCGATGGAAATTTAGTGAGAGAAAGTTGGAGTCAATTTCTCGTTACAAAATGGAATTTTGAGCACTTAAACCATTTGGGATGTTACAATATGCTGCAATGCATTCTTTTTCATTTTTTGCGATTTTTGGTTGTAATTTGCTGCTGTTTGCATTTTTCAGTATACGTTTGGTTAACAGGGACGTGGGATTGGCATCGTTGAAATTGCACTGCATCACAGATGCTCTTTGGGACAATTTTTCCACTTTGATCAATGGAACGTGCAGAGGAGTCACCACGTGTTAATTTGAAGTACACGAAGATTACTCGTCAGCATTTATTTTTCCCTTTGCAAATGTCGTTTTTAAGAGTGTTGAGAGAGTAAAAGGCGGATTTGGTAGGAGGTTGGTAGTTGGAAGGAGTAGTATATTGGAAGTTACCAATGAAAATAAGCGAGCCCCATTTTAATATTGACGTTTCTAAAGCAGAGGAGAAAACAATCTCTTTTATAGCTTTAAGCAATCAAGAAGTATATTTTTTTAATTTTGAAGTTTTACTGATGGAAGAGAGTTATGACTTTTTCTCTATGTGATGTAAATGAAATCACGTTCCATAATAAGTAGTTGGTGATAGATACATGTTGAGAAGGCTGTGTATCAATGAGTGGAAAAACGCATGGTGTTGAGAGGAGTCGTTGGGTATTGAGTGGTCCGTAAAGGATAGTTTTCTTTTGACGACAAATGTGTGCCTTCAAGTTTTAATGAAAACTGTAATACCCAGAAATTTGATGAGTCACAAATCGTGTTTTTCCAAGTAAAAACAATGCTTTGTAATCGGAATTCAGGTTAATATGTATGGCTTTAGTTTAGTTTAGCGGTTTCGGCCCAGAGACAAAGGATATTGGCCGCCTAGCGTTACCAATAACTGACATATTTCAAGAGGAATAAGCCGCAACAATTTCCAAAGTAGTTTAGAAAAATTTCAGCTTAGAGAGGCGAGAAGAAAAGTTTTATTGCTATTCTGTCCGAATTTTCAATTTGTTTCGGATTTAAAAACGAAATATCAAGTTATTAATTGCTTTCAAACGGAGAAGAAGTCCTTTTAAAGGGATGGAGGAGGAGTTTTTAAATTTTTTAATTTACACCAATGTACCCGTTGTAAGGATGAAAGAGAAAACATGTTGCAGATGTTGAAGGTCACTAAGTTGGCAGTTGTTGGTGCAGCACGTAAGAGAATTTTCCAGCTCAATTTATCACGCGATGCCGAAATTAGAAATTAGAGATTAGAAAAAAATTTAATTTCAAAGTCAAATCCCATCAAAAACCAACGGTATTCGGTAGACTAATGATAAAAATACTGACGCCATGATAAGCTGAGCCAAGCCAATAAATATTTTCTACTGCTTTCGACATTTTGGAAGTTTTGCCTGTGTTTCACAATGTGCCAATATCCCCAGAAGTCTTCTTACAAAGCATTCTCCCTGAAATTGACTAAGTACTCATCTCCTAGATCGCTTACACAGAGTCTCTGTCAGCAACTATCTGTTGGAACTATATATAATGTGAAAACCGAAGGGGCAAAAGCTAAAAACGGGCCGTTCTTCCGTGTTCGTATAAAAGCACCTCTTTTCTCTGACGTAAAAAGTTAATGTTTTGGGTTTTGCTTAATTCAAATCATGGATTTAGTTTTGTATTTTTGTAATTTTTCATCAAGTAATTCTTTTAATGCGCAGGGAAACAGTTACCAGGACTATTGCCAGCCAGGAATAACGCAGTATAATTATCTTGGAGTCTGGGTCACGGTACATAGGGAAAGGAGTAATGGAGACATATTTCTGTTGATATGATATTCCATAGTGGAAAGGAAAGGCATATGATGTATCATTAGTTTGCATAAAAATTCTCTTTATATATTGCGCACGTAATCATGAAGGGTTTAGGTGTTCAAGACTCTTCGAATATCCTCCTTCCTTAGAGCCACACAGCACCAGTTAATAGACGTCATTCATTTCTTCCAGGTATGACTGCCCACGTGACCACCTGTCATATCGTATATCACCTGAGTCAAATGCTTGCGTAGTTTTTTCGTCTTTAACACATTTTTCGCAGTGTTCACAAGAAAGTAAACTGAATCATATTCGGAATAAATGTTGACTTTCGCCCTTTTATCTGTTGCATAAAGAATATATGGGGACATTTGATAGGAAAAGCTTTATGTACGCAATATTGAGTGTATTTGGCTCCAGTTTTGGTTGATCTCGATGTTACGGTTGAAAAGGGACTGTACTACACCCAAGCAGTGGGTCTTGCTTTCCTCTTCCTTCAGTGGTGGAGGGAAGATGAAAGATGCGGATAAAGGAACCGAAGCATAAGATCAATATGATTGGAAGAAATGTTTTAAAGAGCTCTCAGATGCAAAAGGAATATTAAGAGAGGATAAAAGGAATTGAAAAGGCGATTCCGAGGGTTGAAAATACTCTGCGGGCGCTAAGAAGAAGAAGAGTGGAACGTACCGAAAGAGAATCCAGAGTTGCGAAAAAAAAATTCGGAGGGCGCGTGAGGGTTAAGAGAAGAGTTTAACGTCATCTCTCGAGCAGTTCGAAATAAAGAACATAATAAAGATCCGTCCGTTTTTCCACAAAACACTCCCTAAACGCGCGGACGTCCCATCCAATTTCCTTACTCGACAGGAAAAGGGCGGAGAGAAAAAACTTACGCAACGTGGCCCATAAAAAAAGAACTTAGCACAAGGGATAATCTAAGCACGCGAAAAAATCTCCCAGAGGAGGTATTTGGGCGGGCGTGAATCGCCTCGCGCACGGTCGTGCATTTGTCTGCGCAGGGGAAGGAACCTGAAGTGGATCGAATGGCGCAGTTGAATGTGATGGTACCTTTGGAGGCCATGAGGATGTTATTGTTATGAAAATAACGTCTTATTTCCCCTGCCTTTCCTCCCGCGGGTGCAATGGTAATGATTATGAGAGTTTCCCTCTCCTTTCCTCTAAAATTGTGCCAGTCACAAGTCACTACTCATTCCTAAAGACGGGAAGACAGTTGACCTTAAGTAAATTGTGTTTTATTACTCTTGGTATTTTCATGCTTCCTTATTCATTGATTAAATTTTAAATATGAAGAAACACACCAACAAGTAAACTCAATAGATTGCAATCCATCAAGAAGTTTTAAAAAAAGCCGAGAAAAACGCTTACTTTAGGTTTATACAAACAGAAGAATGCTATCGAGCGAAAAACAGAAATTAAAAGAACAAACTATTTAGCATATGTAAAAGGCCTCCATTGTTGTAAAATTAATGATTTGTAATTGATTTGGGTATTTTTTGCAAATTTTGACGCCTAAAAGTACCCTATTAATTTAAAAGTAACTTGTTATTTTTCTTACACAAAAGAAATGTTAACGCTCGCAATACGAGGTGAGGTGTGTTGACTCTCACGCATCGAGAATTGGGAATAGTGGTCGCGTAAATTGTACTTTTAATCGTTTCTATGAGGCCGGTCAATCAGTGTCATTTCTGCCATAACGTAAAATCCTTTTTTTAGGTCATATTTTTAAAGCTAGGTAGAATAACATGGATATAAACATGGAATTGTTAATGGTCATGACGATAATTGTGCATACACCTCAGCTCAAACAAATCGAATTTATAGATGATAGCATTTATAAATTCATTTACCGTAACGTGTGAAGTGAAGAGACGTCAGTCACCATCGGTTCAATCTCCCAATCCTCTATAAAGATACTGTGATTTTTTCCCGCTTTTGAATGAAAATGGTGGGATGTAGCGGACTATTGCTCTATGAATTGAAGGGGAGAATTGTCAAGGAAAAGTCGGATTATAAGGGAAGTGGAAAAACCTGTGGAACGAATAAATGGAAAGAAAGGTGGGGACGATAAGCACTAAGACGTCAACTCCCCCGGGTATTCCACCTTTTAAGGACTTAAGGCCTGTTTTTAGGGAAGTGAGGCGAGGTGAGGCGGGGATTGGAAAAATTTAACGCCTTGACATCGCAAGATATTTTCTATTTATTCCTAATTAAACATTCCTCTAGGTACCTACGGCATGCAAATTATGCATTTAAAGGAATACGTATGTTTTTATCCGTTCTTGTAAACGCTTACGATACGTTAAGAGGATTTTTTTGCCGATGAGATGAAAAAGTGTCGGATGAAAAGCATACTCTGTGAGGTGAGCTCTAATTTGACCTGAGAAAATAAATTGGCTACTACTACGAAATAAATGTATTGTTAGCAAAATTTTAAAATTTTTAATAGATATAAAAATGCATAAATGGGTGTTTATTATACTGTTATACTTAAAACATGGCTTAGTGTCTGGGACGAATTTAGAAACATAAAATGCAGTTGAAAACAAAACTTTAAAGGTACGTAAATAATTGGCTGCCGTGGAAATTCGCCATTTATATGTGTATCTTCCGTAATTACATTTGATTCCTTATTCGTTACCTTTATTTATGTCTCAGTTTCTCGCTATGTGCATAGACTTTGTAGAAAATGTATCCGTTAGATCTTACAACGGTATTACTTCTTACTCTATGACAACACTCAATACTCCTGAAATCTCAACTGCTGTTCTAAACGCTGTGAAATAAAATGTTGTTATATGGTTATTAGTTCCAAATATATTGTTGAGAAAGTGAGTATTATGTTGATTACTAGAGAGAAATCCACAAGACAGGAGTATCTAAGACTGAATCGAAAACGAGAGGTAATATCTCATTATTTACAGCCTTGATTTTTTCAATTTGTTTATTGATAAATATAACCTATCTAGAAAAATGGAGATATAGTTATTTGTTAATTATTTGCAGTCTAAAATCGTATGTATCAATTATACATGGTTCGATTTGATCTTATTATGAAAGATATTTGCTTTATTTATCTCTGTCCTTAATTTCCTGTATCCTACGACGATTCCCTTACGTTCGCTGAAGTGTTGAGTACTATCGTGATTACTTATAAAATAAAATGAAAACCAAATCAAATGTAGTTTCTCTGAAAAGTTAGAAGTACTACGCTAGTAACACATAGTCAAGTTGTTGTAAATTCGTGAAAATTAAGTGAGCAGTAGCTTTTACAATCGTTGGATATATGACGTGCAAGAAAGAGCTCAAGGTTATTCATTCCAATTCTCGTAAAAAATATAAGATGCTTCGATTCGAGGGAAAATTGTGATCCAAGCTTTAAGAATTTATAGCTCCTCAATTTCAATTTTTCATCTGACAGCGCCTTCGTTTTGAAGTGACTCTTGACACACGAGGAGCAGTGGCGCCATTTCTTTCCTTCGGCTGGCACACACTTAGTTCGATTTCCTTCCACGTGCGCCTTCTGTCTTTCCCTCCGACAGAAACGGAGAGAGAAAGAACGACGTGGAATTTACATGACACCCAAGAATGTATCGGATCCTTTAACATCGAGAAATTGTGTCTGGAGAACTTCTCTCTGCCTTTACCAGCGGTGCACTTCATTCCGCATCCCCATCCTCGCCCCTCTTCCTTGCCCTCCCCTTCCACTCCCCTCGCTGTCACTCAATTTTCACTCCGAGACCCGCAATTTTCCTTCTCCCATGCCTAACTTCTAACTCCTACGGCCCCGGCTGTCATTCTGGAAAATCCATTTATACCCTTTTGTTTGCTAACCAACATAACAAATATCTGCGAAATGAATACACAAACAGGTATTTCTACGTGTTTTCCTATGAATATGTTTAGGGACAATTGAATTCATTGTTTTATTCGGTCCTTGAAGCTCCCTTGACATAATTTTATTAAATTTATTGCTTTGCCTCTCGATTTTGTTTAAATTTTCATGTACAGATATTAGTCACCATTCTTATTTTTTCCTATGCCATGTACACCGCTTCTTAGTGCATTGCAGGGTCTTCTGTTTTCTCTGAATTAGAGGGGATTAACCACCTAAGACGTGGGGATGTAGTGCTAATATTTGTGTCCACTTTCAGTCCCATTGTTTTACTCGTATGCATTTTACTGTATCTACGATTTGAATGACTTTGATATCTTAGTTTCATGAAAATCATTGATTTTACCAAGCTCTGAATATTATTTCAATCTTGAAACGAAATTTGTTTATACACAATGTGCAATTTAATTGCCTTTTCGATATTAAGGTTATTTAAAATTTACCTTGGATCTGAAGTAAGTGCATTATTTCTTGGTCTCAAATTATTATTTTCCCATGTAGTTGAAGTCAGTACGGAACTGATTTGAAAGTATTTGCGCAGATATTAGGTAGCCATACTTAGATACAGTATACAATTAAAGCATTTACTCTTAATTGTACTTCACACGGCCATGTTTAACGAATGACGATAAATAGCGTCTGGTCTAATATATTAGTCTACTTAGTAATTATATCACTCTTGCGCTTCCAATTCTATCTAATGGGAATGTGGTGAACAATTTTCATAAAATGGTATGAACATGTAAAAGATACTAAGGAATGTGTTGCATTCGTCTTTTAAGGAAGTATATCGTGGGATTATGTGACTTTTATTATTAAAAGAGGAAATCCCGAAGGAATGAACTGGATATTTTTTTTCGTATATTAAATTTTAATAGAGGTAGTGATTGGAAATACGTAAAATTATGGCAATAAATTGTGTCGTCAATTCTTTTCAAGTGAGTATTTATTTTGAGAATAAGCACTTAAATATGCGAAGAGCTTTGAGGGATAAGGTTAAACGAAACTTGAAGTTCAGGAAAAAGGAAGGAAGATGGAACGTTTTGGTAATTGGATAGTAAAGGACAAAGCACGTCATTATTTAATAAAACGTAGAAAGGGATATCGTATTTCAAATGAGAAGGGTATCTTTGTAAAATGAAAGGGACATCTAAAAAAACAAATGATGGTATGTAGGATCGTTTTCCGGGCTGAGGTCGTCTCGGCTGTGACGGGACATCAAAAGCTCCAAAATGATTGAGCGTTATTAAAATTATTCTCGAACATAAAACCTGAAAAATGTTCTTTAATCCTTTCTTATAAGATTTTGTTGAAATATGACCCTGTGACCTTAGGATTAGATATATCATAATTTCTGCATGCTTATGTTTAAAATGTTTTAAATTTTGCACCTATCATCAATCTATATAAATTTTTTGACTTGCATTATGCTTTACCTCAATACATCATTTTCAGTTCATTTATTTATATAGTATACTAATTCGATGGCATAACTTAATATGGTAAGCCATTCTATCTATTAAATGGAATTAGATTTGAAATATTTACTTTTGAAATTAGCTGAAACTATAAGTTTGCATAAATGGAGGTACGAGTTATAATTGGATCTGCAGCTTATCTTTTGGAAGTAAAAACTTAGAGCGCTGCATACATTACGAAATATAATCGCGTCGTACGCAAATGTAAATGCATATAAATATTTTAATCATATGGCATTTTGAATAGTGAGTAATATGTGCTTACGCCTACGTATCTGCATTATCTTTACCGTAGTGTTAGGCGTAGTTTCATGCAGAAAGAGGCTTACGTGACGCAACTGCCCTAGAAAGGTGTTCTCCGATATCCAGAAGGCCTTTCAAACGCGTTCTCAAGTTTAGCATTCGCTCCCTAATCAAACTGCTCCAGGATCATCTTTTCAAACAAAACGCCAAAAAGTGGTTCTCTACTATTCTGACGTCGACTATGTATTCCTTTGCTTCATCTTTGCCTTTTCAAATTTCAAATTTCAATTTTTCATTTTAATCTAACAATCTGAGAGGAATCATAACACGTACTCCCTCATTCGCTTATTCTTTCCTTACGTTATCACTTTTTCTCGCATGAATAGAAATTATAGGGGTGATTAAACCGAAGTGATCAGAAATTGATTACTATGTATACTTCTTTCGTAGTCAAGGTCCCTTTGAACACAACTAATCCATTAACGCTTTTGTTTGTTAATCTCAGGCAAACCAAATAACTTAATGGCGTTGAATAATTGGACACCACCTTTAATTAGAGATAAATGCTAAACATTGTTCGGTAGTAATAGTTGCATTGCATTTTTACACATTCTTTTGAAAAAAGTAAACGTCGAATGTAATGCAAATTAAAGAGAAACTAGTCGTCTAGAAACTTGAAAAGGTTAATAAGCAGAATGTTAGCACTCATGTTAAAAGTGCAACCATACTTTTAATCTGAAGAACAGAGGCAAAAATGTAGTAATATCCGGTCTAGGAGGAAGGTATCCACCCAGTCTCAGTGCAATCATAGTAACTGTGTAGTGAGATTCCGCGATTGTCAATTCAAAATTTCTGTTTTGCTGAGCGGATATTAAATTACTAAGTTCGTGGATGTTGCAGTAAACCCTTCCATAAAAAAGAAAAGCAAATTATTTAATTTTTCAATATAGTATCATTTTAGCTCTATGCACTTTTCGTAGTTTTATCCAACTCATTTCCCGTAAGCCGTCCAAAAATTATGATTTCGGATGGTCCTCAAAATAGGCATCTATGAGCCAAGATATTTTATTATACTCGGTTTGGGTTCAAAATTGAAAACGTTTCACTACCTTATCATATGCCTGTAGCCTCAAATTTTTCGCCAATTTTGATTCGTCGATCACTCAAAACTCTATCGT
Organism: Hetaerina titia; assembly: GCA_037158775.1. Taxonomy (NCBI): domain Eukaryota; kingdom Metazoa; phylum Arthropoda; class Insecta; order Odonata; family Calopterygidae; genus Hetaerina; species Hetaerina titia. Next base: position 89,691,975 of record CM073775.1, on the reverse strand, counting down.
GAATTTTGTCAATCGTTTCGGAGGAAGCCACTCCCACTGGACGTTTCAAACAATGGTCATCGTTAGTGGATGTACGGCCACGTTTACACTCGTTTACCCAATTATAAACAGTCGCAAACACAGGAGTAGATGTTCCACGAACTTCATCCAATTCGTTTTTCATCTCTTTCGGTGTTAAACCTTTTAAATCGAAGCCTTTGATCATCGCATGAAAGTCATTTCGTTACTTTTCTCTAAATAAACAAAGTTTGTTGTTTCAATAAACAATGACAATGGGACCATGTAATGGTTTTAGCTGAAACGTTAACAGCAGAATTCTGGGAGATAAGGTTACTAAAGGCATATTATATTCTATACTTTGGGCGCCATCTCTTGGATTATCTGTGGTAATTTTGAACGACACACGCATATTATTCTATCGTTAGGTATCAGGTCGGACCTGCTAGGTACCTTTCTTAACTTTCTAATCTCTCTCTATAATCTCTGCAATTGTCTTTATCTCTGTTTAGAATTATGTGCACAAAAAAATATGCTCCAGGCATTGACTCCAGTGGAGGAAATTGAATTTTTGATCATTTAATCTGAATTTGCTTCGCGTTTTGTAGTAAACCGTTTTTTCTTAGATTTATGGTTTTAAATAACTAATATAAATGTGGCAATGATTGCTTCAGGATTTGTTTTTCAGTGCAGTACAGTAATACAACGTAATAACATGAAAAGCAATTAGTATCCTGTCAAATTCTTCAAGTACATGCGTGGCGGGAGGAGGGACGGCCATGCAGAAAAATGTTTGAGATATTCCAAGGAAAGTAGAAACAATTGAGAGAATGTTGTATATCGTGAGAGTAATCAATGGTAAGTTATGAATATTAATAAGGCATAAGATAAATAGAATGCTCGAAATCCTGTAAACGGGAACAGGAGAAAAAAAGAGTATGTTCTCTCGATACGAGGTACACAAGAAACCTATGAACGGTTGTAGTCAAACATCTGCGCAATGATATGCAAGAGGGCATATGTTCAGACGTAACAACGTTAGCCCACCAAGCTGATTAATTTGACGGTTTTGGTGATCGTTTCGAGTTGCTGATTGTGTTGGAAACCTTCTGAGACATTAAAATTGAGCAACTCACTTTTAATACTCTATTGCCTCATTTTTTCTTCCTTCAATTCAATTTTTCTTCCAAAAATGTTAAAATACTGATGTATCAAAGAACAAACATGATATTTATGGTTTGGACTCTTGGTGCATTCTTAATGGCTATTTATGAACGAAGACATTATCATTTCCTATTTCAATTTTCATAATTATGCGGACAAAGATTGTAAATACAAGGATACTTTTCTGTATTTGCATTTTCCACAAGGTAACAAAATTGTATATTCCATGATAGGAGATTTCAGTCTTCCCATAATCGCTGAACAAAAATACATTTCTGTTTCTCTCCTTACAAAATACAGCCTTGATTACTTTACAGCAATAAGTACTCCTTCAATTCACCTCTTCTTCTTGTCCTTTCTTCCCCCATTCAGGTTAACATTCCAATCTTTTTCGTACTCCTTCCTTGTTTGCCCAACTTCCATTCTTCAATTACAGTACACAACACTCCATCACTATTCAAAATTGTTTTTTTCGTCTTCTTCGGATCTCTTCCAATAATCCTCTCTGCTGAAGACCGGTGAGCCATATTTAATTGTACTTCTAATATGCGACTTCAGTCATCCGACTTGGGCGAGTTAACCGAGACGCAAAATTGGGAAGACGATGCATTATACATTCTTTTGCTAATTCAGTTTGATTAATTGTTAAGAAATTATAACTTTTATTTTTTTAATTTTTAACACCTAGGTATACATCCGCTATATTTATTATTTTATATACATAAATATACTTATACATATTTATATACATAAATTACTGGAAAGGTATTCGTTCAATATTCGGCGATGTTTCTGAATGAAGTAAGTTTAGAGTCAATGAATCAATTATACTTTCACATGTGTACAACTTTATAGTATTTTTATAACAGGAGAGATGAAAATACTTGGGCATACAATCGTCGGCGAATAAACACAAGGCAAGAGATTATTTTTTTTCAGCCAAAATTAGGACACGAGTTAGCTCCGCGGGCACCCTTCCCTAAAGGGGATAAAGGGGGAGATTGTCGTGGCGGATGGAGAGCTTTCGATTGAAGCGAGTGAAAATCAACAGTGGCGAAGGCGAGGAACAAGTGAATAAAAAAGATGGTGAGGGCTGCGGGGGTGTGAGGGGTAGAGGCGTTGCTAATACCGGATCAGCGGCGTGCCAGTGGTGCCTCCTGTCGGTCGAAATATAAAAACATGTGGCGGGACTTCCCACGTGCCTGGCGGTGAACACTCTCGGGCGGGGGGGGGGAAGGCGGCGAGATGGAAAAGGGTGGGGGGGAGACGAGGAGAGGAAAAACAACTTTCGTTCCGCACTACACGCTGTGGGATTGCACACGGAGGAAGCTTAAAGGGCGCGAGAGGGAAGTTGGTGGTGGGAAGGGATAAAAAAAAGGGAAGGGAAGGCTGAAGGGAAAGGGTAAGCCGATTTTTTTTTGAGGAAGCTCTCCGAGCGTTGGAAAGGAATGGTTGAGAAGGGAGATTTTTTGAGGGATTGGGGAGGTGAGAGATGCGGGAGGCGCGGGAGTTTTTGTGTGTACACATTTGTACTACTCGTGCGGTTCGGAATATCGCTGTCTCTAGGACGAAAACTGTGCTAGATCCCAGTCTTCGGTCTTAAAAACGAAAAAAAATCTTGTGCTCACTCGTTAGGAGACGTGAAAATGTGTCACATCGTCCGTTATCCCGCGCCTGATTTCCCACGTGTATAGATTTAAGGCGGCATGGTAGCCTAGTGGGAGGACTACTGACAAAAATGGTCTCTGGTTCTAACCGCGTTTCCGCTCTTGGCAGCAGGTGTGTCTTTTTCTGAGTAGAAGAGCTTTCTGGGACACCGGACTGGGACTGAGTGAAAGAAATTGGACCCCAACCTCGAATGTGTGAATTTCACATGCCGTAAAGGGTAAAAAGTAGGTGTACTCCACCCTCATATTCAGACTGAACGCTGTTGTTTACTTTTGAAAACGTTAATGAAACTCGGGTAACAAATATAAAAGGCTCTAACAGGGACTCCAAAGTTTATGCTTCAAAGTTTACTCCTGAATTTTTGTCTCTTGCATTTAGATGGAAACGTGATAGTCAAATAAGTGACAAGATATAAATGTATTATTATATATTTTATGGAAAAAGATGGAAAAATATTTCTTAGCTTAATAATTTGATAAATTTTGAAAGGACTAGAGCCTTAATTTGCAGAGATTTTATTTCCTTTTTGTATTCTATTGCAATGGTTCAGAAAAATTGTGTGAGCAGTGTAACGCATCTCAATGTAGCTTCATTAAAACTAAAAAATAGAATCAAAAAATGTAAATAATAGATGAATTATATGTCTATTCAAACCGTCCTTTGGAAAAATTAATGGTAATTAACTCTATCATTGCTTATTGTTTTAATTAAACTGGATCATTCATTTAAATATTTGATAATTTAAACCAAGATTATTTAGTAATATTTATTTCATAGAATTTGTATCGTCAATAGTTTCGTAATTAACTGTAAAAAATAATTAATGAGGAATAACATTTTACTTACTTAAAGAGGTACACTTATTGGCTTGTATTATTAGATTGCCAAATTACAATCCAGTCACGTACTGAATACGTTAAATAGTAATTATGCTTACTTTTGGAGACCAATTTTCTATTCCTCAAAATGGGATGCTCTTTTATACGATTTTTAATAGTATGAAGCGGTATTAATCCGACATTTTAAATATTGGAAAATTACAGTTTCACTTTATCTCCTAGAATTATATACTTAAGATATTTTAAATTTGGAAATAGAACGTGTATTCATTTTTCTCCGTAATAGAAAACGTATATGTAATTTATTTTTTGTAATTCATTGTAAGTATTTATGTTCAATAGGGTTTTAGACCTGGACTTTGTCTGATTTTAAATATTTAAAAGATATTGAATTTCTGCTAGCGTCATCTAAAATGATTAAATATGTATCGTTTCACATAATGACAGCTTCAGCAAATTATAAGAACTCTAATTTACAATAATCCCTTTTACGTTTTCGGATTTTTTCCCAATATAAGGGGACAGCGACCTTTCTTCGGGGTCTATGTTCATTTTATGACCATTCTCGGCTAGCAATCATCTCTTCCCATGGGAATAAAAATTCCCTCTCTCGAGTAACTCGTGCAGTGGAAAAAACAAAAGTTGCTAAAAATACGCTTTCAACGTCGATAAGCCAACCCAACCGTTGGCTTGTGAACTGAAATTTCCCAAGTGTGTATGACAACGGAGTATTGGACAAACTGATCTTCTCTTTCGCTCTCTCTCTCTCCCCCCCTCCCTTATCCGTTCTTCCCTCCCTCATCCAATCCTGGGTTTCGTGACTCCCCCTCCCGCCATCTCCTTCCTCTGCCGTTTCCTAACACCCTGAGCATCCTCTCCCGCCACGCGTGTCACTCTCTAGAAATTTTCTCACGCCTCGGTTCAACCGATTCTCCAAATCCGCAAAGCAGGAGGTCCCCGCCTTCCGAGCCGCTGAGTCCACGAATCTTTGTGCGTTGGATGCCTCGCATGCTCGTGAGCGGAGCTGCTATACCTACACCCCGCCCGACAAAACACAAGTATTTTCCGCACGGGAAGATACGAATTTGTATCGATATAGTTTTTTTTCTCTTTGAGGTAGTAGGAGGACATGCAGGTGGGCATCCGTTCACTTTTATCCGTCAACGCTCTGTTCAGTACCCGTGAGAGAGTTTCCATAGTTTTCTCCAGGTGGAATAACTGATACGCATCATTAAGACACATTTTTTTGTGTCACACCATTCCCTTTCCATTACGTAAATGATTTCCTATTTCTTTATAAATTAAAGTATTTTCGATCATTCTACTGATTTATCCCTAGAGATTCCTGATGTGTATTTCAATCACCGGCGAGACTAATAGCTCCCTAAGTATGATATGTAACTTACTGCTTTTGTTTCCTTTTAAAGGTTATAAAGTTTGATTCTTTCTATTAGGCATTTTGAAATTAGGAATGAAATTTTCTGAGCCTAGTCAAACGAAAATTATCAATGTTTGAAATACATCATGTAATTTTCTTGTTGTCTGATCCGATATTGCTTATTTCATTCGGAGAAATTGAATTTGTCGAAGAGGTTGTATGTGTCGAGGGAGAATGAACGTTTCAATAGCAAAGTTATAACTAATTCTCTATATAAAACTGTGCAGAAATGCCCATTGCACAATAGCAAATGAGAAATATTGAATCTAAATTTAATATTCCGGTGGCGTTCTGTTTGATTACGTACGTACACGAAGCAATCGTGAAAAATATTTGCCTTTACTGACTTTTAAATGAAAACCCCTTATACGAGTAATGATGAAATTATGTCATACTTACTGGAATTATCAACTCGACGGTTGGTTTTTATATGCGAAGGTAGACTTCATTTTGTACAAAGCCCTCCGGTACGGCGTGTGAAATTCACATATCGAGGTAGGGGGAGAGATTTACTTCTTCTGTGCAGCCTGCGGTTTTCCATAAATAAAACCCTGGCCTCTGGTCAGTAGCTGAACTCTCACCCCACCATGCTACTATGCCCATCATTGTCAATGAAAATTACACATACTTCAAAGAGTGTTCTCATCTAGGTTTAAAACATATCTCACAAGCATCGTCTTTTGCATTCAGCAGATATGTTGAATAGAAGTTTTTCAGTAAAATAATTATCCAAGCGTTGGAATGGGTAAATGGGAAACAAATGCAAAGATGAGAAGGACAATAAAGTCCAAGGACTTACCAATTGCGAGTGACATTCTGTTATCATTTTATTTGATTTCATTTCTAAGTATTTACTTCTCGTGAATTCATTTCCAGTTCACTTATGTGGTGATTGTTCTTTTATATGTAACAATTTTCTTGTAGTCCAGATGCATTCGTGGAAATCATTCCTCATATTCGTGATGGTGCCCGGAGCATAGTTTGGCTATGGTTTTTTCAAAATTACATCTATAACTGCAAAGCGTTCTAGATACGCAGACTCAGGTCGATGGATTATTAAAGGACATCGAGACTTGTGGACGCTACCGAGAAAAATCACAAAATTCCACATGTACAGTTTTCCGAAAATTAGCTAACCATATCTACATTCTTAAAGCATTACTTAGAGATACTTTGGTCTTCATTATATTTGAAACGCCTAATTTTTTGGTTCTAATATTTGATTGCATTTTTTGTTTGTTAAATTTCACATAATGCTACTCTCTGAAAAAGGCCAAACACAAAACAATTGAAAACACTTGAATACTTAACCGGAGAACTGAAAAGGAAGGCACTTATCTGTGAGCCGTACATTTGCATTTCATTAATTAGGAAATCTACCTTGTTAAAACTTTTTTGAAATTATATTCTATTTTATGAACACTAATAATAGCATTTAATTCACATTATTATTAATATTAATTTTCTTTATTTATGGTTGTTATTTTTATTTATATTGAAAAAATTTTGTTCATAGAGAACCACTCTGGTGCTTTCTCAACTACCTATAACGAATTACTCTCTACTTCATCGTCCTTGCGATTCTTTTCACGTAGTCTACTCACTGATTGCCTTTTACTCTTCTTTTCACATCAATTTTGCATGAAAACTTTATCTCGCCACATTTATGTATCATATATCCACCAAAAACCGGTCTATCAGCCAATTCCGCGTCATATTTTCATCTGGCTTTACATCTTTTACCTTATCTTCTTGTTCAGTCCACCAACCCCTTCTAACTTTATAACCGTCATTTCTCTTTGCATCCCTTTTTTTATGGGTTTCTTCCTGATTTATTTTTCTCGAAATATCTCCCCGATTTGCATTTATTTTTTTCACTCTGGATTCTCTCCTGTGTACTTTGCATCCGATTCCTAAATTGTTTCAGTCATATTGTCGATAAACTTTGTTTCCATTTAAAGGTTGACTTCTGCTTTTTTCTTCGACTGCATGAAAATTGCTTTTTTTCAGAACAATATTCCTTTAGAGGGATATCAAGTTATTGTTTAATAGCAACTTGTAAATGGAAGTCAGACGATGTCTTTAACATACAATTTTATGATTTTCTTGTTAAATATTTCACTGGAAACTACTACCCACATCAATTTTTTCGGAGATAACTGGACAAATTATTGTCCTGACATGACTTAAAATGGCAAATTATATGCATAATATTGGTTTCTGCGACAATGATATAATTATTTTTGTTTCTATATTTTAATTCACAATTAGTTTTTTCTCAAATTGTAATCAAACAGTTAAGAAAACCCAAAGCCTGATTCCTGAGTACAAAATATGTATCTATGTTTGCAATTTTGTAAAATTTAATTTAAATAATTAATATATGTAAGGAAAAATGAGGGCCTCCAATTGATCTCTAAACTCTAACATAGTCGAAACACTAAATATCACCTAAGTTATTAATATTTATAACTAATCACTCATCTGATAACTGAATTTTCAAAGCACACATATGTTTAGATCATTGAAATAATACCTGCCCATCCCATCCTCTCCATAGATGCCAGATATTGTGCCGTCATTGGGCAAGTGATGTTTCACACAGTTATAAATTCACCAGATCACCCAAGATGTTCGATAGTATTATATATTAGTTTATGATCGATTAGTGAACCACGTCAACACAGTACAGTAGGTAACTGTCAGAACAGCAGTTGAGGTACATATACTCAATCTCCCCCGACTGTACCCCGCGTCTTCTGCTTTCGGCGCCACCCCTCTATTCTTCTCTGTCGATTCCTCCTTTATCCACGCAGTCCCATTCCCATCTTTTTTCGCCCTTGGCTCGCCCTCCTTATCTCCCTTTTTCCATCCTCCCTCCCTCCCTCCCTCCCTCCCCTTTGTCATTTCCTGCCCTACTGCAGCACACTGAGCCCCTCTTCCCTTTTTAGCACCGTCATATTCCCTCCTCGGAAAAGAGATAAAAAACGTGTATGGGGGATAGGGAGCTGTGGAGGGGAGTTAAGGGGCGGTGGCAAAGGCAGGTAGGCTGAGGGGGTGTGGAGTTTCCTTTCTCGGGCACGTTATGATGGGGACAAGGGATTGGAGTGTGGAAATTCTCCTGTGGAGCTCTCGGAACCGAAGCGGGGGAGGGATGTGCCACGGTAGGGTTGATGCAGGAGGGGGATCCTCCTTGAAAAATTAGTCCCCTTTCCCGTGGAGCAGTTTAAATATGAAATGCGAACGGCGCGGCGCTTCAGAAAACACCTGAGGGGCCGGGGTGAAGTCGTAAAAAAAATAAGAAGGGGTCGTTCTAAAGGCTACGGGCGGACTGGTGCGTGTGTATTCTTGGAGGTGCCTACGTTGTTATGACGACGTTTCGGAGGAGACGAGGTGGGAAACATTCCGCAATAAGACGGGGTGTGAAGGGAACGGGATTTTTTAAGGGGATCCCCCATTCGGGCGGGAAGAGGGCGGCGTGTATGGTGGGACATGAGGCAGTAGCGGAAGAGGCGAAGAGATAATGGCGGGTGACGGACTGAAGGGATGTCTGAAGCAGTGCGAAAGAGAAATGTGCTGGCGGGAAGGAGATCTGGGACAAGAGGACAGAAAGTGGCGAGTGAGATGTTCTGGGAAAGGGGAGAGTCAAGGATGCAAAGCATAACTTTATTTGTGCTCGGAAGTGTCGACCTCGGAGGTGCCATCTCCTGCCCATAAATGTTTAATAGGTAGCGTTTCGAATGCCTCCCTGTCGAGTACAACACTAAGAATTATGGTTTTTGAGCGGGAAAAATGTCCAATATTAAAATAAAGTTAACGTAGGTAATAAAACTAGCTACGCAATGTTTCAAACATATTTATCTCAGAATCCTATCGTAATTTATTAAATCTGTATGTAAAGCTTCATCATTCCCCATTTCACAATATACATGTCTACAATTACTTGTACTTTTCTTGTATGTTTCTACCGTCTCCTCTATTTTTTCTACTTGAACATGCACTAAAATCGTTTTCTTCCAAATTATTAAAACATCAATTTTCATTAAAGTAATATAAGCGTGTCTTGGTTTCCGAAAGTGAAGTTTATTTTCATCATAGTGTTTGTAGTCATACCATTGCCGTCAAATAGAGATACCCAATATTGAAAAAGTATTAAGGTCAGTGATAGATGGCATATTTAATCAACCTTTAGTACTTCTCTATGAATAAAATAATTATATATTATACGGAATATGTGAAAAACAAATTATTTTACTCTAAAGGATATAGTTTTAAATAAACTACTAATTTAAATTATGTAACTGGATTAATGTAGCATATACACTGAAGAATATTTTCCATACTTCTCCATTATTATGTGGTTAATTTTTTCCCTTGGTTAGTAAAGGAATTGAGATATCTCTTATATTTTATGGGGTGGAATTAACAACTAATTTTAAGCTGGCGAGTACTGCCATTGATTGATGTTTTTCTAGCATTTTTACGTCTAAATTAACATTATAACGAGTGGACGATACTTTTTTCAAAAAAATCTTATTTATTAACCTTTCTCTTTGAAACCATTCAATGCAGGTTATATTTTCATAGACTCTAAGAAATTTACTCAACAGCAAAATCACAATTTTAATTTTTAACCTCAAGGTATTTAAGTAATCTTTCTTTTAGGGACAAAACATACCTTATCACGTTAATTCAACAGACGGTGGTTTTTAAGCCATTTATATTGTAAAGTTTTAATATTTTTACCATGTGTAACTCCCTTTAAAACTTCCTTAGCTTTATGAAATTAGTTATTTGCTGCAGAGAAAAATAACGGTCGCCTAGACAAGGTACATGGATTGTAGGAGAAAAGTATATGTTTTCACGCGCCGTCTTTGTCCGACCCTAGGGAGAGAAGAGGGGCCGGAGAACGTAGCGAGGATGCCAGTTAGGGATTCAAATAAAATAAATGCCTCATACCCTATCAAATGGACGCAAGCGTGCCTCATGCGACAAATGCCCGTGCCCAGTGAGCCAGGGTTTGGAAGGGGTAGCGGTGGAAGGGATGTTGGAGACCGAGGGAACAGGAGCCGCGAGGGAGGCTGGGAGGGAAAGTACATATATATTATGTCGGTCCATTGTTTCGCAGGAGACCCTAAGCCGCTGTGAGATTGCTTATGTGTGTGTGTGTATGTGTGTGGAGCAATCAAGGAGAAACCCTTTTACGTTAGGATGGCGAAAACTGTGGGAGGAAAAGGAGCCAAGCGATCGGGGGATGAGGTTCGTCCCTCGCGAAATTCCTAACTTGTGATGTTTTAGGGAAAATGACGGCCATATTCCTGCCATCAGTGCCCCTCCTTGTGCTCCCTCCGCTTACCCAGAAGCGTATATAATTTCACCGGAAAAAATCGCATTGCATAAAAACACCGCCCTTCATGAATTTTTATTTCTCATTTAATCGAGGAATCCGGTGCATTGTTTTATTCCTTTGGCACGGTTGGGCTGGGCCATTTTTACAATAGATATTTTTAATGGCTAAGGTATTTAGTGCAAAAAATATTTTATTGTGCGGGCATTCTAATGAGAGTGCGCAGTGTTCGTTCAGAAAAAAAGTGTATTCATGGCTTCATAGGAGGACTAACAGGACACAATATTTTTAAAGACAGTCGCAAAATTTTCTATGCCGCCGTTATGAGTACCGATTAAGTATTTCAAATGTTATAACTTTTATCACATAGCATGTTTTCCCTGTTACGTGGATTTTTCATGCTTACCTCTTTTTTTGGAAGCTATAAAGGAATGCGTATTAAACCGCGTACCCGTTTCATTCCCATAAGGATTACGTATATTTTATAATCACTGTGGATCATTATATAATATTATAAATACAGTAGGTGATTTTGTGAGCTCTTCTATTTTTTGGCAGGAACGTCTAATCACTACTTCTTTTATATTTTTCAGTTATTGATCTTTCAAGAAGTAATGGTATTTCGAGTTCTACTCTCAGTGACGGAAACGTATCCTATAAGTTTTCCCATTTGTGTTTTGATTATTTAATGATTCATTCGAATTGTAAACAGTTTCCTCAAAAATTTTGTCAAAATGACACACAATTGAGTTTTAGTTTTGCAGTGGCAGTAAACGAACTCATCAAAAGGACAGGCATTCATCAATCGTAAACTACCTAATCGAGTTACCAACGGCTGCTCCATGGAACAATCAAATATTTAGTCATTTAACCGATCTTATTTTTTATATTTTGCAGATCGAATGGCGAATGACTATCGATTATGTGAAATTCAAGTGCCGCAACTCTTAGAGGGACCTTTAGTGAAATATAGTCGATCTCTCAATTCGCTAAAACTTGTAATTTCTACTGGTACAAACAACCCTAACCACCAAGAGGCATTCTTGATGGCTACGATTCAAGACCCCCAAACACCTATCTATATATGTGACTATTGACTGTTTGAAAGAGTGGTCAACGTCTGGACTGCACTAAGCCCCAATAGTCACCTGATACGGGTATAACCTTCAGAAATAATGTTGGTGTCATTCCGAGTAACGTCATGCGCATACTGCCTTTACCGAAATTTATCATACAATCCATCAAAATTTACAATTGGTCACGCTGTTTACGAAAATGGAGTTCATGATAGGAAAACTCTACAAACTTTAGTCAGTCAAGTTTTAATCTTCAAGAGAATTGTACTCGTGTTATCACGAACGCAGGAAAATGGTTTCATACAGCCTGAGAAACTGTTGTAATCGCTGACTAAGTGGAAGAAATTTTTTTTAAAGTACATTTTACAACTCATCCCTTCATATGGGCGAAAAAAAAATATACTTCGCCATTATTTTCTGTCCTATGTTTAATACTGTATGTGTGGAAAGTTTCAGCTTCAAAGGCTAATCATTGACTCCTGGAGGACATGAAAAATTGGACAGACAAGCAGCTGGAGAGATATATTTTAAATATACATTACTATGCAAACATATAGATACATTCTATTATAGATATTCCAGTAATCGTACTTTTCTGAGACATTTACCAGCATGTGTTGCCTTTGAACAAAGCTAAATACTCAACTGTATACTATATAACCAAACGGGAATACATTTAACCTTGAATAAATATTCAATTATTCAGCATCATAAGCATTAAATATTCACTTCAAAGTCTTCCATTGCGGTTGCTTTTCATTAGGCTCCAAAGGTCTTTCATGTAATTTATATGAACTTCTAGTTACGTACCTAGATTAAATTGAAACTGTTTACGGTACGATGAATACTAAGCCAGTGGCTTGAGGAATTTTAACAGTATACTCTTCCATAGGCAACTTCAACCTATATAATTGAAAAAATAAGGGTCCCAGGTTGACTCTTTTGAATTTTATGTCAAATATCGCACAAAAAACCGAAGACTGACAAAACGCGTCCACCGGGAAGCAACCAATGTTAAAACTAATTTTTGGAAGACTAATTTATAACTCTTAAGAAACGAATGAAGAGTATCAACATAGATGATTCGTGGTAATTCATTTTTCTTTGTCATCCATGAAAATGTATGCGTCCTGTTCCATTAATCCTCGTTCATCTTCAGTTGACATGTAATGGGTAACTCATTTCAACGCAAAGACTCGTTTTGTTTATTCCAAGTGCACGTTATAATAATTTTATTGGAAAACGTCCCTAAAATTTGCCCTCCTATCACGCAAAACAATTTCTACATTCCCCCGGCTACCTCATTTGCGAGGAAATTTCAGCGGAAATGCTCATTCGGCGGACCTTGCCACCCAATGTCATTCAACCGATAGGGCGTCGTCTGATTGTGTTCCCCGCTTAACTCGTGTCGCCTCCCTCCCGCTTTCCCCGCCAGGCCCTCCCTCTACCCCGTGGCTCCCACCAATGCTCGTCTCGCGGTACAGCGAGGCAGTGTGTAACAAACACGTGACGTTACTCCCACACCTCGCGCGCACCAGGCAGCAGTAAAGTGTCATGGCCCAGGGGCCGGCCATGCGTATAAGCGCCGAGGCACGGCCAGAATCCCAGAGGCCCTTGAGCGTTATAGAGCCTCCCATGGGAATTCACAACGCAATTATCATTTACAAGCGGTAAGGTCGAGCCGTATTACGCATTTGCATTGCGTAGCAAAGGGAATTGGAGAGGGGAGAGGAAGGAATGGAGTGGAAGCGAGGCGCCGGAAAGAGGGGTGCGGAGAGATAGTGCGGTGAAGTGGGGAGGGGTGGTGGTGGATTGGCTAAGTACACGGCCTCCCCAACCCCATCCCGATTCCCTCCCCCCCCCACTTACCATCCCTCCCTCTCTCTCGTTCTCTAACCCTCTGGTTACGGAGCTGTTCAGAAAGGGTGGCGCGCTTGCCGACGGTGCTACTCGTTGCTCTTGCGGTGCCAGACGCAGAAGGACTAATTAATTTGCGAAAACAAACACGTACTCCGCGGGAAAGTGTTGGCGAAGAAAGTTTTCTAGATGTTTTCGTTTGTAATGGAAAAGAAATAGTTTTGCCATGGAGAGTAGATGTGTTTTTTCCAAAGAAATTGTTCCCTTTCCTCTTTTCGGAGCCGTTTCGTATTTCGAGAATGTTTATTTTATGAAGCTCACAGCCATGTTTCGCTCCTGAGTGAGTGAGGCAGTTGATTGAGGAAGTTTATGTTGAGGTTATTTCGGAAGAAACTTCGGAGAGCAGGGACTAGTAAACGTTTGTTTGGTATTTGCCAATGTTCTCTTCCCAAGGTACGGATTTTATTCTCCCCAAACGTTTCTTTACATCTGTCTATGCTTCGTGGTCAATATTTTCCTGACTGACCGTTTCATTTCGGATTTATTCTATAAGCTGTAGACTTTTGTTTAGGAAGCCCAAAACGTGCATCTTCCAAGAGTAGCACATACGGTTACTTTGATTTAAAATAGTAGATTACTGTGAATTAATAGGTGGAGCTACCTGCATTTCCATAGTTAGTTTGATAAAGATTACAGTTATAGCAATATTTATTTGTTATTCAGAGATACTAATGAAATCAAACTTTTGTTGGGAAAATGAATTAGAGTTGATAGCACATCCGGAAGTGAACACAAGAAATCAATTGAAAGATTAAATGCCTGAAGATTTAAATGAATTCAAATTCGTAAGTTTATGTTTAATTACGACTAATGAGTAGTACTTTACTTTCATGCAGGTACATTTGACGGTAGGCTTCCTTTGCTCAGAGAAAATTTTACGTTATCCAGAACACTGTAATCTAGTAGAAGCTAAGTTATACTCAGATCATAATCCATACCTGATCTTTATATCAAAATACATATGCAATTATTCATTATTTAGTAAACAGGAGGTTTGAGGCTTCAAAGTATTTTGCAATTATTGTCAAAAATTAATTTAATAACGAAATATAAAATTAAAATTGAATACGGCAACTTGATGCACTATTAATAAAATTAAATGAAAATCTAAATGAAGTGATTTTGAGACAGCTGAATGAGAGTAAATTTTAATAACATTCATAGGTCCTTAGTTTCGTATAACTCGGAAACCTTACACGCCAGAGAATAGTTCCAGTTTGCAGAATAATTTAACGCAGGAAATTTTACCTCTCTTCACCTGGAGTCTGTAGACAGTTAATGATTCTTTAATGCATTTTAACGAAATCTAATCTGCAATTTCTGCAAAGCCTTTGCTAACAATAGAACAGAACGACTAGTCATCCGTAAAATTTTCTAATCGCCAATTCCTGAGAGTTAATTCCGATGTGCGGTAATTTCCATTCGCTTTCGGGTCAATTGACTTTAATTTTGGCCAACAGATATTGCTTCGCTGCGAATACAGGTGTGGAATCGGTTAAAATATTTGAAAGACTTTATGATTTTCAATTACTTCCAGTACTAGTTATGTTGCATTACTGCTCGTTTCAATCTACTGCATAAATATCAAGCACTAAAGTGTTCGTTTCTTCTTCCAGTGCTCCAATTTCATAACACATTTTCTTGCATAATAACTCACACCACCGCGTCCATCATTAGGTCTATGTCACACCTTTAAGTAGCAGCATACAGTGAGGTATGAATCTGAAATTCGATGAGTCGGTTGGCTATCAGGTGAAACTGGTAGAAACGGTAAAAAATTTGCAAATAACAAACTTTAAGAGTGCTTATTGAAATTATTTTTTTTAATTTGACCTAAGAAATTTCATTGCAGAATTGATGTTCATCAAATTTACTACCCAATAAATCATGGGGTTGGATAAAATTTGAAATTTTTCATAATAATTTTTCTAATTTTTGAGTAATCCGTTCAAATTGAATATAATTATTAAAATTTATTCAATCAATGTTACTTTTTCTTTAATTTTTTATTAGTTGTCGTTCTTATACTCTTTGTAAGGTATAGCTTTAACTGCTTGCAATTTTGCGATTGTCTTGTATCATCATATTCCCATGTGATTCCAATATTCTTATTTCGTACCCTACAATGTTCTTATAAATAACCTGTCGGTGCTGTATCTCCAATAAAAAAATTTTTTTAGCAAAATGGAGTAGTTCAACTGATTTGAGTAATTCATCCATGAAAATGAAAAAAAACTTGTGTTTGAAAGAGTATGATTTTTCAAAAGATAGTTGTAACAATGATGGCAGTTAATCTACATCTACATAAATACCCTGCTAGCCACCAAAAAACTGTGTGGCAAAAAAAAGGTCATCTTTAAATGTTTTTAATAAGTTTATTCTTGATTGTAAACGCCGCTGTGTAAGAGAATCCCAACCTAAATTTTCAAGCAAAGTAGTTATGCTGCTGCGTTGTTCATAACAATTTTTGACAAATCAAGCCCCCCTCCCCTGAACTCGATCTAATTCCGAAATCAAATTTATGTTTTGAGGATCCCATATGCTGGCAGCATACTCTAAGGGGACCTGACCAAAGCAAGGAAACATCGTTCTTTCACCTTTTCGTCGCATTTACCTAGCACTCTTTTCACCAATCCCAATTTTTTTATTAGCACGACCGCATATTTTTCGTATGTGTTTTCCCCAGGACAGATCGTGAGTAATTGTTACACCCAAGTATTTAAAGGAATCTACCCTCGCGATTTTGGTTTGTTTCACTTTGTAACTGTAAGGGAGGGAATTACTCTTTTCCCAAATATGTATTACTACGCATTTTTCAAAATTTAATTCCAATTGCCATGTATCGCACCAATTTTGAATTGCATCTAGGTCGTTGGCTAACATGACTCTGTCTTCGTGACTTCGAATGTCCCCATAAATTACTGCATTATCGGCGAAAAGACGGAGCTTGCAATTAACTACGGCACTGTGGTCATTTATGTAAATAAGGAATCGGAGGGGGCCTATGACACTTCCATGGATTTATGGAAGTATTTAGAACATTGCATTGGGAATAGGAGAAGAAAGTTAAAATTGCGACTACACGAAGATAAGTTAGTATTTAAAAATAAAAAGAGACATGTAGTTGGGAATGGTAGCAGAGAGCGTAGGGAATGCGTATGTGCTAGAGGATGATGTAGGGGAAATAACTACTATAAAAGGAAACATTAAAAATTAGGTGACATATCAAGCATTTCTATGCACATTGTGTTAGACCACTGTCCTATAATTTGAGAAAACACATCTACGTACGGCCAAGAGTTATATTTGAATTAAATTTTTAAAAATGTGCTTTAAACTACATTCTATTAAAACATAGAGCATTTGAACCCGAAAATAGTATCATTTTTAATTTTATGATTTAATTAATTTTTTACTGTATACATATTGTTGGTTCTGTAGAAGAAATGCTTATTTTATTTACAAAAACTTGGCTACGACGCCATTACAGAAAAAGGTACACATGTAAAATGGAAAATAAAATAGAATAATGCAAAGAAAAGATGAATTTCAGATGAGATCATTGAATTAAACAACAATAAAATGACCCGGGAAAGTTATAAGGTGAAAGGAGCGTGGTGGAAGACGTAGTTCGAGGAATTGGAAAGTATACAATGGAAGGGTTTATCGATTGATGCCCTATACAGGAAGGTGAAAGCACTAACAGGAAGCAAGGAGGGAAATTCTAAGAAAACAATCAGAGTTATCTCAGGAAAATTAGCAGCGGAGCTAGTGAAGATTCAAGAGAGATGAGAGAGGAATTAATAATACGATAAAGTTATTAGGCAGGCACGTGTAGCCAAGGAAAGGAAATATGATGCAAATGAGGAAGAGATTGGTGAAGGAATAATAGATTGCCAGATAGTAAGGAAATGAGAACAAAATAAGACCTTGGCATACATTAATTCCACGTATGACTATTTAAGGGTTTTAAAAATACAAAAATAAGTGTTTTTATCAGTTAATTCTCTGTATAACATTGAATTGTATGAATTCCTGGTATGGTAATCAATTGGTATGCAGAATTCGGTCATTCTTAGTCATCATCCAAGAAAAGGGAAAGACAACCCCATGTGAGGGAAATTGAACAAAGAGATTGGTTTTACGAGTGGAAAAAGTGTTACTAAAGATCATAAATGAAAGGAATGTAGATGAACGGAGCATGTGCAATGAACGGAGATGAAATGATTAATTAGGCGATGATTAGTTTGGTTTCAGGAATGAAAGAGACGCGCATTATGCCATAGCGGTAACGATGTTACTAGTATAATGGAACATAGAGTAAAATCAAGTTGCGACTATTTGCTTGATTCGGATATTTGAAGAAGGCATTTGATAAAATTAATGGAGTTAATTGGGCAGGGAAGTAGGTCAGGGATACCTATCATCACCTGTTCTTTTTAATATATATATATATATATATATATATATATATATATTATCAAATAAACATTTGGTAACTTCAAAAAAAACCCAATCCAGCAACCTAATCTACATTAGGTGCCTCTTCATCTGTGTGTGTACATATATATGGGAAAAGTTGATGCGTGTATTGCAGAAAATAGGAATGGATTGGAGGGAGAGGGAGACTGATCCGCAATCTGTACATGTCTCAGGACTGCTCAGGTGCGAGTGGGGAACGGAGAGTCCGGATGGGCAGTGTTAGGAAGAGGTGTAAGGCAGGGTTGCCCATTGTCACCGGTGCTGTTCAACGTATATGTAGAGGAAATGATTAAAGAGGCATGGGAAGAACTGGAGGTAGGAATGAAAGTCGGAGGGGAATTCATAAAATCGGTTAGGTTTGCTGATGACCAAGTATTAGTTGCTCAGTCAGCCAAGGGGTTGCAAGCATTGTTGAGTGAATTGGAGGTTCAGTGCGATAAATATGGGATGAGAATCAATATTAATAAAACAAAGGTTATGCGATTTTCCAGAAAGAAAAAGGCTAAGCTAAATATTAAATAGGCGGGGAACAAATAGAGCAGGTAGAGCAGTTTACATATCTCGGAAGTGTTTTGGGACCAATACGGTCAAAGTGGTCGGGACGTAAGGAGGAGAATTGCGCTAGGCAAGGAGGCTTCTCAAGGAGGAGGGAGTTGATGACGGGGACGTTGAGTAGGGATGTTAAGACAAGACTCGTAAAAACTCTGATATGGAGCGTAGCTATGTACGGTGCGGAAACGTGGTCCCTCTTCTTCCCTGTGTGCTTCTTTCCTCCCTTCATCCCGTCCAACATACGTTGAACAGCACCGGTAACAATCACCGGGCAACCCTGTCTTATACCTCTTCCTAACACTGCCCATCCGGACTCTCCGTTCCCCACTCGCACCTGAGCTGTCTGAGACATGTGCAGGTTGCGGATCAGTCTACTGTTCCTCCAATCTATTCCTAATTTCTGCAATACACGCATTAATTTTCCCAATTCACTGTATCAAAAATGTATGTATATGTATATATATATATATATATATATATATATATATATATATATATATATATATATATATATATATATATATATATATATATATATATATATATATATATACATGTGAAGGTGATGTCAAGCGAGAACTTGGAAGGGCTGTAGACGAATGATTTTGGGTGAAGAGTCCATAAAATCTGTTAAGAGATGCGGATAATCAAGATTTCCTTGCCCAGTCAACTAATGGGTCACATTGGACAATCATTTTCATAGGTTTGGGATTAGTGTAAAAAAACAAGATTTGAATTTTTTTTAGACGTGCAGGCCTGGGCTAAATAATAAAATTGGGGAGCAAAATCTAGATGGTGAAACCTATCTCGGAAGTGTTTCGGATCAACTTGGGAATATCAGGGAAGAATTTTTTAGTCAAAGACCCTTGTAATTGGTGGGGGGCGCTGATGTCATGGACATTGAGTAAAAATTGTTAGAACAAAGTAGTGAAAACTCTTGGCATAGGTTATCATTGGCGTAGATTGGATATTTAAAACTGCTCTAGTGATAAAAAGTAAAACGGACGGGAAGTGAAACAAACGTAAAAGAGGAATGATGGGGAAAGTAAAGAATTGATTGGAGAAGTCCAAAGGAAATAATGAAGGGACGTAGAATATATTCGGAATTGAAAGAGATTTTTTGTAGCATAAAATTTCAGGTCTTGTTAGCAGTGGCTAAGATACCTAAGGGCATTAAAACTGTATGAATCCAAAATTTACATTAAACGATATGTAACTAAATAACTAAATAGTGATAATTATACAGCTTGTAATATTGATTCTGCAAATTATTTACCCTAAGCCTATTCCATCATGATTACTAGCAATGGAATTTATAGTAGCTTACATTTTTGTTTTTTAGCGTGTCATCATGAGGAATTTCGAAGGTCGAAGTGCGTGTATTTTTCAATAATCAATTTTTTTGACACGTCCGTAAAGGTGGTGCGATGCTTACACTGAACCATTAATAACAACACGAATTTTCATACACCTTGAAGATTTAACATGTGAATGAGTAGCTGAGAGTTATTAAAAAGGAAATATCAATAGCTTGAAACAAATTTTATAGATTTTTTAAAGGAAATGCTAACAGTAGTAGCCTCACGTTTGAAGATAATACAGTCAAAGATGTGTCAATTGAATAAAATTGTCAGTCATATTACATGTCACATAATGTGTAATAAAGAACCTTTAAGGATGAATTCTAGAACCATCTCAAAACTCTAACATTATTAAGAGAAGAGCCTTAAAAATGTATTTTTACACTTTTCTCAGGGGACAAATCATTCTTTTTCCAACAAATTGCTTAATATTATTTAGAGATTGTTTATAAGTCTCCAGTTTTGTGGATGGATCTGTGGTGGCCCTCGACATTTTTTTAAACCCTTTAAAAAATAAAAGTTTCAACTTTAATAAAGGGTGATATTAAAATTGAACATTTCATCAACGTAAATGAAGGAGGCCGAAATAACTTGGAATAAATGAAACCATTGCAATGAATTGTGTTTCCTCCGCAATTAGCCGTTTGCTGGTGATCAAAATATTTATTATTATTAAATTATAACTTGCATTCAGATACGCTTTAGGTTGAACGTATTTGTGTTATTACTGGAAAAGTTTAATAGTTTTCATTTGTTAGCTATCGTAAAACCAGAAAAATTATATAAGTTTTCGAAATCGAATGTAGACATCCTGTGAGAGATGCTGAAACATTATTAACATGTTTAGTTGTACTCCAGCATCCTTGAATATTGCTTGTTCGCGTCCCTTATTGATCATCTCTCTTCCTGGTGATATTGCTCTTTATTTATTTGACGAATCAAGAATTGTTCCGGAATCGATAAATTCCCATTAGTCTCCCGCATGTAGTGACATGAACACTTCGCGTTATGGCCGTGGCCACCGCACGTCCATATTACGGCCGTCACCGAGCATGGACGCACAGGATTATACTTGCGTGAGCACACATATTGCAATATACATGGTTGCACTCTGCTCCAACCCATGCACGACAAACTCCGAAGAGGACCTTTCGGTTATAACATCCATTAATGTCGGCGTGGTCATGTATTGAAGTAATGAGTAGCCTGCACGGTCGTGTTTCTTGGCATATTGAAATAGAGCGAGGTGCTGCTCAATTTTGGAAATAAATTCATCAACAATTTTAAACTCAATAATACTAGATAACTGTTTGGCATACTAATTTTCCAATGGAGTGACAACTGTACTCTAAATTGTTTAGTTTATGGGGATCTTTCTTGTAAGTTATACACCTTACCTGCAGTTATTTGCTTAATTCATATACCATCACAACTGTATTTTAAAATCGCTGTGCCATGTTGGTTCGATCTCTGCAATCATTATTCATTTCTCATGCACCTTAGTATGCTGAAAAACGGTGCAGGTGGCATGAAAAACTTACGTGATATCTTTTCCAAAAAATTAGAGCTAGAGCTGATAGCTAAAAATTCTAATCAAACAATTTTTCGATATGTTTTTATTTCACGAATTAATAATAAAAGTTTTGTGGTCACAATTACTCCAAGTTTTCGTTTTATTCTTTGAATGGTAACATGGGAATTAATTTATTGATTTATTTTTTCCAAGGGTATTTTGTGCTCCATTTGAAGAGATTTTTACTCCGTTTATTATATGAAACAATTAAAAAGTTGCTAATTTTTGTGCTTAGGGTTATCATACTCATAAGTTATTTAAGCCTAAAATTCGTCTTCAGCTACACTCTAAAATGTCCTCTACCTACCTGAATGCACTCCTTAATATGCAAGGTCTGTCCCAAAAGTATATGGACTGATACGATTAAAAAATTATATTCCCTCATTTGATACATTCACTTCAAAGGGTTCGAAATCCTTGTTCGTCCACACACCACTGCAAGTGGGTTTTCCACGTCTCGTACGCCTTCTGGAAGGCGACGCCCGGAATGCTGCTATGCCCCCTAATAACGGCCTGTTGCAACGCTCCCAGCGAGCCGTGGTTAGATCCTTACCGCACGAATTTGAGACGGGGAAAGAGAAGGCGGTCTGGTGGGGCATTCTCTAAAAAAATTGGATCCTCATACACATTATCGAGAAACTCTCGGCAGATGCACGTTTGAGTCTCCTTTTGTTAGTTTGAGAGCACACGCACCACCATCTTCGTACACACCTTTCTCATGCCGGTGTTTGCGATCACAAGTCAATACACATCACTTTTTTAGTGTTGTCAAGTTCATCACAAACAATGCGGACACTTAATCTGCGATCTCAGTCCAACAAATCCTTAACTCTTGCGAAATGAATTCAAATATCCAAGCATAATATTTTTAATTCAGGACCTTTGTGAATGTTCTCATTACATTTTTCCATCATCTAATCCAATGATTATGATATGATATAAGAAATAAATTTGTTGAAAAATTAATTGATCAACCATTAAAAAAATTAAATATTTCTAAAAATGTGGTTTTATCGATGCGGTTACAATTTTCACCCTGTAATCCATTTAAATATTTGAGTATTGCATATATGGGAGTACTCTAGTCAGCATTCTACAATTTCGTGATCATTTCTTCATGGGAGCTGCCAATTAGTACATGTTCAACTGTAATTCTCAACAATACAACTATAAATGATATTATATTTGTGTTTTACTGTTAGGAAAAATTATTGTGCGAACATTTTTCTGTAGTATTCACACAATTTATGTTTGAAAATTACTTTTCAATTTTAATTTAAGTTGAATTAGAATTTCTTTTGAAATTTATATTTGTAAATTACAAGCCTTATATGATAACTCTTTTACAAATATCCAGGCTACAATGATTGAGATGCTAACTTATTTATGCCACATAATGATCCTAGTTATCTTGTAAATAATAGAATTTTTAATTGGTTAAATACAAATTTTTTCCAGACTGCTTTTTGTACGTTAATTAGTTATGTTTAGGTAACCCCTTGCATAAACGGAGCAAAAATATGCTGCTGTTATCCGCTATTTTAGGCACTCTGCGTTTCCACGTCATGATGTCACGTGACACCTGATAAAGACAATCAAGATGGATAAGCATATCAATGAAAAGTAATGCAGGTCGGTCACACCTACATGCAATGCGCACGCAGAATTTCATGCTGCCAAAACAAGTTCGAATGAACTTAATGCCAATTTTCTGTTCCTAACCTGAATAATAATTACCACTCCAAGTTAATGTATGCTTTGTTTTATAAGTCACCATGTACTTGGAGGTGTTTGTAACGCCTTTGGTCGGTAAAATAATTTTTCTCACCAATTGTTTTTTTTTATTTCTACTCTGCTGAATAGAATTTTACTCTTCTGTAACTGAATTACTAATTATTTATGTAAATAAAGGGTATACATAAATATATTAAAAAATATAGGTATGCGGAGGTAAAAAGGTAAAATATAGGTTCGCAGGAGTAGAGAATTGGATTACTGACAGGAGGGCCCGGGTTCGATGCCCTGATATATGAATTTCACACGCCGTCGAGCTTAGTATAGGTGAACTCTATCGTCACCAGACCGGATTTTGGGTAGATAACTGTGTTTATGGTTATACATGTTCATTCACATGGAAATAGATATAAGGAAATAGGGATAGGTACACGTATAAAGGACGAACACAAGAGAGGTGGGGAAGGCGAACTGGAGCAAATCACAAGTGTAAAAATATTTCCTTTACCGGGGCTTTAACACCGGATCTTTCCACTTGCCAGGTGGATACTCTTACCACTTGGGCTTTCGAGGAAACTTACTTTACATTGAAATCTACGACCTTATAAGTAGTAAAAAATTTATATATATATATATATATATATATATATATATATCACATTCTTGCTTCCGTTCTTTTGTTTGCTCATGGATTTCGAAATTATAAATTATGTTAAAAATTTCCCAAGATCAAGTTTCAACAATTTATTGTCCAAATTGACGTGTAATTAACCAATTTGTCAGGATAATCCCACGGAATACACGTCTGATTGCTGCAGTGACCATACCGTTGTGTAACGTCATGAAAGAGTGTTTCACCGTCCGAATCCTCATTCTAGACGCACGTGCTTTGTCGCGAGATTCGTGCAAAAATTCATTCTCTCACTCTAATAGATTGAACTGCGTGCACAGCGAAAAGGGCCTAACCGTACGCATGCGCAAATAACACGGATAAAAATTTGGAAGTAGACACATTAAACGCAGAGGGGACATTGTTATGCCTTTGCTCGTGTCCTTGTATTTTATTTTACTGATGTGCGGAGGTTGTAAACAATTATTTTTTTCTCTTAATCTTTGTCCCATCGAGAAAGAAAAATCAATGTACAACTCACTCTCCCACCAAAACAAAAAATAAATATATAATTAAATGTATATATATATATTTATATTCCTGTATGTATAATGTACAAAATCTGACGCATGCAGTAGGTTTCCTCCATGTCCCCTCTTCTGTCTCTCTCCTCCTTCGTAGCCTGACCCCCTTTCCACCCGCTGAGGACACTCGATAAAAACTGTTCCCCCACTGATTTAACGGCGCGTCATTTTGTCTCCTAATCTGCAGCATTTTTTGGGAATCGCCACCGGAATGGACCTCCCCGGAGCGCACACGGACCATTCGCACCCACTCTAGCCCGCAGCTCACAATCTCTCCCCGACTGCTCCCCCACCACGCGCCCACCTGCATTATCACCGCTATCCTATTCTCCCTCGCTCCCTCCCCTCCCACCCCGTTGCTCGCTTGTTTCACTCAGCCCGACCCTCCTCCTCCCCTTATCCTCCCCCGCAAAACCTCCGTGCGTCGGTCTGTCCCTCGTCCCCACCCCCGTAAAACCACATCCTGCCATTCCTCGTGGAAAAAAAACGGCTGGAGGAGGCGTGTGGCATTCCTCTTTTTTCCCAGGCCTATCTCGACACCAGACCTGGATAAATCTTTTTTATTTATATGCATGTGTGTATTTCCACTCCCCCCCCTCCGTTTATTTCAACTTTTTTATTTATTTAATTTTAACTCTCTCCCTCTTGACGTCCCATCCAACGCCTCCGTATGAAATTCATTGTGTGTGTGTGTGTGTTATGGTTGTTTTTTTAGTTTTTATGCATATTTTTTAAGTTTCGTCCAGTTCGTTGGTTCAGTCGTTCAACGCCGATTCATATATGATAAATATTTGCTTCACTCTTCTCCCCTTTCCTCTATTTCGCTTTCCTTTTCTTCTCTCTATTCCTGTATTAATTCTTTCGGGGCAAATTTACCTCAGAGCAGTTCAATGCTCGCACGGGAAATAATTGGTGCGTATAAACCAGCATTATTTGAGCGTCCTTATTGTAATTTTTTCAATTCAATTATTGATAAGATTTTGTATAAAGCTCGAAATGCTTATAAGCCCCGGCATTTATTTTTTCATGAACAACATATGAGAGGGCCTTTTGAGAAAGCAATGCGATTATGGCATATTTATCATTTAATAATGTGCATGATGGTCACAAAGTATTTTATTTTATGTGGAGGACAGATTATTAATGTTCTCATTTCCACACGAAAATTATTTTCACAGATATTTTTTTATTATGAGTCATAATTAAAATTTTAAATTGAAGGTTCTGAGTAAACAGTTGACACTGTGATGATAAAGATCGAGCAATAAATTTTTTTTGGGTTTTTCGCTACCTTCGTGCTGTTTTTTAATAAATTTTATTTGGAACCATGTATCTATATCATGATTATGATTATTTTCGTCAATATTTGCCTTTTGTCTCTTATCTCGTTGAAATATCTCTTTGAAGCAGCTAATTCTAAGATTAGGGTTCTAATCTACTGTATTTTATGAACGAGGATTTTGAAAAGTCCGTTCAGAAATCAAGGCTACTTAATTTTTCAGCTTACTTATTTTTTTATTTTTCAGCCTATCCTCCTCTTGAGCTTATATATTTCGTCCAAATCTGCTCCAGTTAGTTTATCCTTTCCAAATAACACGATTGTTCCAACGCTGCAAAATAGGCATTTACTTCTACAGTCATTTCATCGGCCGAATAAAATCTCATTCCCTCCAGCAATATCTTCATATTTTAGAACAGGGAGAGAGGGGAGATGAGAATAGGGGAGATGGGGAATGAGTTGTTATTTTACTGCACGAGACTGATCTGGTCCAGTGTCCTGATGAGACGTCATATAAAAAACCTTACCAGCTGAATTTGAGGAATCGTGGCACTCATTTGGCGGATAGCTTTCTAATGTTGATTTTAATCGCAATATTATTATTAGGTAATTTACCTTTTAAGGTAGGTTTTTGGATGGATACAACTATCAAATAAACATTTTGTGACTCCCCACCTATCAAACTAATCTATATCAGGTCCCTCTTCATCTCGGTGTACTTCTTTCCTCCCTTCATCCCGTCCAACATCCCTATCCTGTTCCTGCCCTTACCTCGCTTGCCCAACATTCTCCCCTCTATTACCTTCTTCAACATTCCACTACCGCTCAATACGTCTTTCATCCATTTTTCCTGCCTCCATAGGATTTCTCTCACCACACCTCTCTCCTCACCCACCATCTCTAGTACTTCCTCATTTGTTTTCCTTTCGGTCCATTTCACCTTCTCCATTCTTCTCCACACCCACATTTCAAAAGCCTCCAATCTACGTCTATCCTCCTGCTTCAGTGACCACGTTTCCGCGCCGTACATAGCTACGCTCCATATCAGAGTTTTTACGAGTCTTGTCTTAACGTCCCCGTCATCAACTCCCTCCTCCTTGAGAAAGCCTCCTTGCCTAGTGCAATTCTTCAATCGCAATATATATATATATATATATATATATATATATATATATACTCGTATATATAAAGTATCCATTCATTCGAGATACCTATAAAACTAGTAATAAATCTCGGGCATCATTTTTCTTTCATTTGTAATCACCATATTACGGATTTTATCAGTCATTCCTGTAGCAGTAACCTCAACAGTCCAAAAGCTTCAGTGTCATTTGTACTTAAAAACCCCATTATTTTTGGAACCACTAATATTTCGTTGTAATCAAATTCACATATCCATTATGGGGTTTATTAAACTGTATTTTAGTCTTCTGAGCCGCTTAGTTATCCTTAAAATAATTTTTGAGCAGTACTAGAAATCCTATTTCATCCTTAATTTGAAAATTGCTTTGACGCAAAAATTCCAGCTGATGCATGGTAATTGACAATTGCTAAAATGCTACCAGCTGAATACTACTCTGATACTCCTCAGTGTAAAGATTTCTCTGCCTTCGCACTGAATATTGCCTCTTATTTTATATGGTTAATTAATATTCCAAGGCGAATGACAAAAATATATATACATGTAACACGAAACTTTATTATTAAGGTGAAATTTAAATTGTGATTAAAAACTTTCTCAAAATACACTAGTGACTAAAAAGGTTTGAAATTAGTTGCTGGACTTTGTTTTAATCTTGTGAAACTGAAATTCTTGTTTTTGTCGATTTTGCGTTTTGAAATTGAAAAAAAAACTGAAATTATATTCGTAGAGTGCCCTCCATGGAATTGATAAACATGTTATTTGAAAACTCATATTTAGCCAGCCTTCTGTGTTCAAATGGTCGATCTACAAAGGCATATGATTCATGAATACTCTTTAACCGTAGATTTATGACATTTAGTTTCGGTAACTTTAACTTTTTTGGTCAATCCTATTAACTCTGTTCGAAAATAAAATATAAATATGAACCAATTTTTATAAAAATTTAACATGGGCAGATTTCCTACAGTATTTCAAATAGTTAAAAAGGACACCTTTGACTCATTATGTCCACATAATAAGGATTGGACTATTTATATGTTTCATCAGATTTAAAAATTATATTATATTTTAATGATGGTAAAATCATTAAATAATTTTGCTTCATCATCATCCTAATAATAATTTTTTTACTAGGAACAGATTTATAGTTCCTGGTTTCTGTTGTTATTTATCCTTGCAATTTCAATATGTCAAATTAAATCTAAATATAAACCACACTAATATTAAACAATTTTTCTATCCAGTTTAATCTATTTGATTGAAACATACAAATTTTGCTTGTAAAGAGAAGCAGATAGTAATTTTAAAAGATGAAATGACTGTTTTAAGGATATCTCTTTAAGAGATTCTTTTGTTGTACGTAACATGTTTGAAACGTTTTATTTAATGAATAAAAACGCTTTCATATTGTCCGCACTCCAGAATTCAAATTTATCTCCATGGTATTTTACCTGTGTTAACTTTTCATTTTTCGGTGATTCTTTTGATGCTATTACTTTATAATTTTTTGTTGAAAGAATATATAACTTTATTACCTATATTACTATATAAATAAAATATACTATATAAATAAAAGTAAATGTGATACCGTGTTCCTGGTTATCTTCACCACTCCTTATTTGTTTAAAAGCTGATGAATATTTCACAGTCATGGTGTAGACTTCCCAAATTATTTTAAATTGGGATTAAGGTGCGTATCATTTAATCATGAGTTTTATTATGTTTTGTGTACTTTTAAGATCCTTTAAGTAACACGGAATATTTTTGGCCTCAATATTAGATATTTTACAGGATGAATTCATTTACAGAGTGGAGGAATTTATTTGGCTTATAATTAAATTAACCTTTTGTTTAATAGAAATTTCACGAATTGAATATATGAGGACCAGCATTATCAGTGTATCTAATTCTGCGCATCAGTATCTACGGAAATGGTATCATTGTGAGGCTGACACACTTGATATTTTACAGAGTCATTATAAGGAAACATTTGTTTATATAATGAAAAACCATGCCTGCGTTTTTCGAAATCTTTAAGCAGAATAGTGATTCTAGATACTTGGTTATTGCTTTTTTTTAAACCAGTCACTCCATAAGGGATATCATATAATGTGTACGTTTTACATGAGTCAATAGCAAAACATTACCAGATTGGTAATTAAATTATCATTCAGGAAAGCTAACAGTTTCTGGCATAAATTTGTGGAATTCCTTTATGGTTAAGGGTAAAAAAATAAGGAAAAATTTAAACTTCCACACACTTTTAATACAATACCGTACCGTTCTATTGTATTAAAAGTGTGTGAAATAGAAAAGTTTTCATTATTTTTTACCCCTATAATTTAGGAGGTGAAAATCGTACACTTTGCGATATAAAAATAAAATAACTATCCATGGTTACCCCGATATTGATTTTCGTTTGTACGAATCTTTGTATGTTAAGCGTGAAATTCTGTTTTAACCAACAATATAGAAAAAAGTTTGATTTTTTATATGAAAGTATCCGGTGAATATGATAATCCATACCATTATTGGTTTTAGTTTATAAATTCTATCTCTATGGTTGCCATTTCGTCTTTATGCGTACCTGTTACTAATAATTTTTGTTCTTAAATTTTTTAATTATTGAATGCAAAACAATTTAGAAAATTAGGTTTGTTTAAACGGAAATTCCAATAAAATAAGAGATTGAATTTGCGTTGTTAAGCCACTAGTTGACCTAAAAATTTGGAATGGAAAATATTTGCGTTGTTTTATAAATTTGGGTGTGTAAAATAAGGTATTCAATGGCAATGCATACGAACTTACATGTACTCATATGCGCAAAATGTTTAGGCCTAAATACTATTTTCTAGGCATATCACCTAATTTCTTAAAGGTTCATGTTTATATTTTGTTTTATCATGTCCAAAGACATCCATTTACAAGACTTCCTTGTACTCTTAAGATAAATAGGGAGGCTCATGTAAAAGAATTTGGGTTATAATAATTAAAATAAATAATGATAACAATTCCCTTAATAATTTTCGACTACATTAAAAAGACATTTTTTTATTCTATGTTATAACTCGATGGATTCAATGCATCGTAAATAAATGTTGAGCAGGTGAATAGAAATTGAATTGTCATTTAAGCAATGTAGGACGCTTAAAATACTCCGATGCCACCAATTTTCATGCTAGGTTCATCCGTTTTGGCTAACGAAGCTGCGAGGGGAAACTATTTTTCCTCAATGTACTTTTCTCTTTCTTATTCTACCTCGTATTTCCCTCCCGTTCTCGCTCCCGCGTAACAATCCTATTCGCCCATGTTTATCTCTTCCCAACCAAATGGACTAATTCCGCCTCGTTCCGCAAACCACGGAAATCGCTTAAAATGTTTTTCGAAAAGCCAAATGGCCATGGAATACGTTTGCTCTTGCTTGGTTAGATGATCTTCCTATTTTTGAAAATTGATTACACGTTTGACAAAGGTAAACCGTTGCTCTCTGTATTTCCAATTCGTTTGTGTACGAACTCGGTACTATTATTAGATTACTTTTCTAGACAAATGTTTGCTGGGAATAATATTTCCAGGCTTTTGTAATTTCTGCGGAATTCAATTATCGACTGTGTGCAATTCAACTTCCCAAATCCACATTGCTTGCTACACAAATATTATTTTCCTGGTCCCTCTTTCCTGAGACGCATAACTCTCCTTTCCGAATTGGATTATCTTCCGTGATCAGTTGTCGATACCATCTAGTCACATTATTGTTTGCATATTTTTGTCACTCTTTATATAACAGATACGTAAATAGCGTGCTTTTGAAATTAGTTGCGTAGTCATACAATTTCCCCTAGTTCAAGGTAAATGTCATAAAAGAAACATTAAATAAACTATACGAATATTGTTTCGCGAATTTTTCCTGTTTGTTCTCTTATTACATGAGCTATTTATGAATTGAAAAAATCGTTCGAAAGTATATTGGTCGGCATTCACTTTTGTGGTTGTACGTGTATAATGAACAAAGTTCCTATTTTAATTATATCTGTAAGAAATGATTTGCATTTCCATGTCTTATATTATTTCCTATCACGTTAAAACTAATGAAAAGTCAAGAATAAAGTTTACCTTTTAATTAACAACGTTCACGAGTTGTTTGTATACCACATATAGGGAACTCATAATCTCAACGTAAAAGTCTTTCATTTGGTTAAATTTGCTCATTTTTCGAAAATACTCCTGTTTGCATCGGAGTCCAGCGCGTGCAAATCGACACGTCAAGACCTCATCATTCTAGCATACATAGGATTTAGCATCATTTTATCTTGATTTATTCATTTATGAATTTATAGTATAAAATAGATACCCACATGGAGGAAAAATCGGTTTTATTTTTGACTACATTGACGATGACTTTCAACGTAAAGTTCTGTATGAAGATTTCACTAACGGAAGTTCATTCACAGGAAAGACCATTGAAACATTTCTAAACATCGTGGACTTTTGTATACATCTACTCAGAAATGAGGTGGCATGACTCTATAATTGTTAGACATAGTAATTGGTCTTCAGTGATTCAAAATATTAATGGAAATTAATTTTAAATAAATCATAGAACATATAACGGTTTTTCAAAATAACCAAGATCCTTCTTTTCCCTATTTATATTATTAATCAAGTATTAGATCTAGTCAGACTGAAAGCATACTGCTCTCCTCATGTCAATGTATGGAGATTAAATCTTTGTATAATAGTATTTGAATCATCAGTATTGAATCACAGAATCATTACAAAAATGGAAAAAATATTATATATATATATATATATATATATATATATATATATATATATATATATATAGGAGAGAAATTATTGGCTTTCCTAAGAAGAAACTGAAAAGCCCTTCAGTACTTCATTAGTATTAATGTCAAAAATGTAAAATGTATCACTTTTTTTATTATTTTATCACCAAATACAGCGATATTAAGTTAATTTAGTTAAGTTAAACATTAGTTAGAATGTGAAATTGGAATTTTAGGATAATTTTCACAGCAGGAAAATTAATGTATATTAAGCGAGAGATGGAAAGAAGTAATATAGATATATTAGTTGTATGCGAGGTGAGATGGAAGGATAGCGGGGATTACTGGAGTGACAATTATAGAGTGATATACAGCGGCGGGGACGAGAGCCAACGAGGGGTTGCCATAATATTAAATAAAGGGGTAGGAAGAAGCGTAGTCAACATAGAGCAAGCAACGGATAGAATTTTACTAGTAGAGATTAAAGTAGAACCGACGAACTTGGTCATTGTTCAGGTATACATGCCAACGAGCTATCATAAGGAGCAAGAACTAGATAGGATTTAGAATGAGTTAGAGGATATAATCGCATGTGTACCTGCAGGGAAAATTTTGATAGTGAAGGACAATTAGAATACGACAGTTAGCGAAAGAAGAGACGGTGATGAGGTGGGGTACTACGGTTAAGGCACAAGGAATGAAAGCGGGGAGAAATTGAATTGAAGTCTGCAGGAGACAGGGGTTAGTCATCACCAACACATGGTTTGCAGTGTTAGACCTGTAGACACTTTAAAAGGCGTAGGGATGCATGAAAAATGTCAGATGACTCAGAAAGGTATTTTTAAAATTATATTTTGATTAGGCAGAGGTTTAGGAACAGTTTGATCAATTAGCTCAACCTCCCGGGAGCGGATGCAGACGAAATGTAGCATCCGTTTCAAAAAGATAAGGAAGGGGCGGCGGATTAGGAAATGGAATGTAGAAGCATTAAATGGATTAACAAGGAAGGAGTATCAGCAGGCTATAGAGAAAATCACGCATGGCTCTAAAGAGCCAAGTAATATTGAAAAAAATATGGGGATGTATAGAGAAGAAAGGGGATATCGATAGAAGGATAAGAAAATCATGGATCAGGCATAAGATTAATACAAAGAATGCTAAGAGAAGAACGTGGAAGAATGGAAACCAAGAGTTAGGCAAAATAAAGTACAAAGAGTTACCCCCTGCCACACACCTTTTTGGTGGCTCGCAGGGTACTTATGTAGATGTAGATGTAGATAATAAATTGAGACGGGTAAAAATAAAGTTAAAGAAGCATGGTGGAAAACATAGTGCGAGGATATAAAAAGTTTGCAGAGGAAGGGTTAATTTGGTGCGATCTCTAGCAAGATTAAATCACTAATGGAAGTAATGAGGGAAGATCTGTGCTAACAGTTAGAGCTAGGTCGGGTAAGATAACAGTTGACGCAGAAAAGAATCAAGAGAGGTGAAAGGAATATATAGAGGAACCTGAATAGTAAAAAATGTAAGCCAACAAGGTTAGAAAATGAACATGATGTAGAGGAAGATAGCTTAGGTCCAGGCATACTCGACGACAAGAAAGAAAAGGCATTAAGGGATTATTATTAGGTAATCTACCGTTTAAGGTAGGTTTTTGGATGGACACAACTATCAAATAAACATTTTGTGACTCCCCACCTATCAAACTAATCTATATCAGATCCCTCTTCATCTCGGTGTACTTCTTTCCTCCCTTCATCCCGTCCAACATCCCTATCCTGTTCCTGCCCTTACCTCGCTTGCCCAACATTCTCCCCTCTATTACCTTCTTCAACATTCCACTACCGCTCAATACGCCTTTCATCCATTTATGAAACCAAATTAGGCCGTTGGAGTAGACAACATTCCTGCAGACCTATTGAAAAGTTTAGGAAAATGTGGTAGGAAGAATCTATATGGACTGATTATTAGCATCTATGAAAAAGGAATCTGGCTGGAAGACCTTGTAAAATAAGTGTTGGCACCTATTCCAAAAAAGATTAAGGCTACATTATAGGAGGACTACAGCAAAATAAGTTTTTATCCCACGCAGCTAAAGTTGCTATCAGGATCATCCACAAAATGATAGAGAGTAAGGCAAATAATTACTTAGGAGATGATCGATTGGGGTTTAGAAAGGGGAGAGGTACGCCTGATGCCATTGCGGTAATGATGTAGATTTCGAATTTCGATTTCGAAAAAAGCGTTTGATGGAGTGAATTGGGAAAAATAATGCGTGTATTGCAGAAAATAGGAATGGATTGTAGTGACAGGAGACTGATCCGCAACCTTTACTTGACTCAGACTGCTGAGGTGCGAGCGGGAAAAGAAGAGTCGGGATGGACCGTGTTAGGAGGTGGTGTAGGAAGGTTTGCCTATCTTCACGGCGCTGTTCAACATGTGAAGGCGTTGAGTAAACTGTATGGGAAGAACTGAAGGTAGGAATGAAAGTCAGAGGTTTGCTGATGACCAAGCTATAGTGTATCAGTCAGTCAAAGAGTTTAAAGCATTACTGAGTGACTTGAAAAGTCAGTGCAACAGATATGGGATAAGAATCAATATTAATAAAAGAAAGGTTATTCAATTTTCCAGAAAGGAAAATGCTGAGCTAAACATTAAAATAGGAGGGGAAAAATAGAGCCGATAGAACAGTTTACATATCTCGGAAGTGTTTTGCACCAATACGGTGAAAGTAGTTGGGACGTAAGGAGAAGAATTGCGCTAGGCATGGAGGCTTTCTCAAGGTGGAGGGAGTTGATGACGGGGACGTTGAGTAGGGAGGTTAAGACCAAGACTCGTAAAAACTCTGATATGGAGCGTAGCTATGTACGGCGCGGAAACGTGGTCACTGAAGCAGGAGGATAGACGTAGATTGGAGGCTTTTGAAATGTGGGTGTGGAGAAGAATGGAGAAGGTGAAATGGACCGAAAGGAAAACAAATGAGGAAGTACTGGAGATGGTGGGTGAAGAGAGGGGGATGTTAGGAGATATCCATGGAAAATTGGATGAAAGGCGTATTGAGCGGTAGTGGAATGTTAAAGAGGGTAATAGAGGGGAGAATGTTGGGCAAGCGAGTAAAGGGCAGGAATAGGATATAGGGATGTTGGACGGGATGAATGGAGGAAAGAAATTCACAGAGATGAAGAGGGACTTGGTGTAGAGTTTATTGCAGGATTGCGTTTCTTTCGGTGTTGCAATATGTTTATTTGATAGTTGTGTCTATCCAAAAACCTACCTCAACCGTTAGATTATCTTATACGTAATAATACTTTTATTATGATTTCAATTAATGAGCCGTGAGTAGTATTGTTATATTTGTCACTCTTCTCACGAGTTCTTTCTACGTTTAGCTAAACGGATTTATATACCTGTTAAGTTTTATCCGCACCTCATTCCTTTTTGTGTTTAATAAACATTTAGAATACGAGAATTGATGAAAGATATGCAAAGTAAAGTAGTTCAGATTTGTGAGTGTATTCCCCAAGGTCGTACTGCTGTGTTCATCTGAAACGTTTCTTTCGGGTAAGGAGGTGAGTTTGAATCGGAGAATTTTTTAATGCAATTAAGTTGTAGCCCGAGGAGAAAGCAGAACAATACTTACAAATATTTTTTATGTATTGTAAAGAAATGGAGGCATTAAAAAATAATAGTATTTAATTGCCGTGATAACAGAGAGAATGTTTGTCAAGCATGGTAGGATAAGGAAGAAAATAGACTTTTTGAACGGCAGGACGAAATGGTGAATGTGTGAAGAACTGAGAAAATAAATGACTTAGAGTAAACAAGGATTTGCACACGATGCGTAAAACGCAATAGATATAATGGAATACCCAAACCTTACCTCTAATACGGATATACTCTTCCGCGAATATATTTGGCGAATGAAACTAATACATTTACCAGAGAATTAACCAAAATTACGACTGAGTCGAAGTTATTATTTCTCGTTTTACGTTTTAAAGGTGTTAAATTTCGTTTATAGGTCACTACATTCATTCACTACACACGATCATTGGTAATCGTCATTTCTAAGAATGGGGAATTGCATCACTGTAAGTTTTTACTTATGATTTTTGGTCAAATGTTTTCAATTAAATTGGATTTGTCATTTTCTAGTAGGAATATAATATTTCAAATAAATCAGACTGCTTCACTTGTGACAGAGTATGAAATACTATAAATATTCTTAGTAGTCACCTTTTTAGTAGGGTATCTTCGAGGGTGGGTAACTGAGGTTTTCCCCTGCATGCAGATGACGTAGGCTCCGCTGATGTTGGTCAAGTGATATCATTATCGACGAAGACGTTACTATATGGAGATACATTACAGTTGACTAATTTGAATGTTATTATTCTAATATTTATGCTTCAAAGCTTTATGTGAATTCCATATCTTATTTTTTCTGTCTTTGAACTTCTCTAACTTGGTGGACCTTTTATTTATTGAAATTGGGCAGCATTGATTCATGTAGTCCACTTCAATTTAATACTCTTAATTTCTAATATGAATTTTGGTTTTATGCTCAAATAAAGAAAATGATTGGGGTAAAATTTATAATAAAAATCAATTGTTTATTCCTATAATTAAAAGCACTGTACGGAAAGGTACAACAAATAAGAGTAATTTCATGTGTGTCACAAAAAAAAGACCATGCACTGAAATCTTCACTTCTCTAGGTCAAATCATTTTCATTGGAATAAAAATTTGAATGCATAGAAGTGAGAAAATTAACAAATTATATCTAAATTGATCGACCTATGACGTTCTCATAGAAAACTGTAGGTCTATCTCTCCTAGCAAAGATTTTATAAAACTTAGAGAAGACTTGGCATGAATGGAAAGACTGTCAAAGCATCCTGTTTCTGGTGTTCTTGCGAAGGTATGCCAGGAAGTTAAATTATTGCTGAAACAATTCAGTTACATGAAGTACGTATCAGTAGTAGGATATTCAAGAATTAGTAATCAGGGAATATAATAGTATCTATTGCTCTCTTTTCTATCATCTTGACCGTTACATAATTGCGAAAGGCAACATGAAATCTCAACAGGAAACAACGCTCTTAAATGCTAAGGAATCAGGTTTTTAATGTTCTTTATTGACATAAATCATTGAAACGATATTATCAACCCCTTCAATTAAGCGTGAACGGCCGAATGTCACTTCCGGTGTTGACAGTGGTGTTCTTTTGAGGCGGGATGGATGTAGTTCCGTGACAATGGATGAAAGAGGATTATCACGTAATGATAGTCAATCCATTCTATTGATGTGGTTAACGTTTTGTAACTGATTTCCTGGGTTGGTGTTCTAATAATCAACCATACTGTTAGTTTCAATGGGCAATACGAAAGGGTCAGCTAGCACTTTGCTGGTTTGAATTGCTCTAATTAGCACAGTAGCTATTTACTTGTATTGATCATATTTTTCTTTTTAACCTCAAATTTATCGGTTTTCGGGATACTTTTAGAAATTCTTGTCTGATGAATCCACCATGTATACTTTGCTTTTTTAACGACCTTCACTCCAAAGAAAAATGCCAAGAGAAAGGACAAGTGTCCTTGAGGTGTAATCTTTCCTTTGTGCAGGTTATAATATGATTAGCTAGGGCATTCAAATTTGGGATGACTCTCTTCAGTGAAGGGTATACAGAGACAGGATTTATTCCGTCGTTGCGCGCGTATAGCCTGAGACGGACAGGCCAATCTGGAGGAGCAATGTTTCACACTGGACGAAGGAGAGCTCGCGCAGCCGAAGTGAAAGGGAAGATGAGGGTGTGTTGGGAGAGTTGAGTTGGTCTCTCGCTCGTTCGGGGAAGGAAGCCATAATCCGTCCGACGTAGGCCATCCTTCTCTCTCGGAGGTCCATCCCCTCGGGAAAGCATCGACTAACCGGCCAGTGGTCCCTCCACTCCTTTCATTCCCCTAGGGGACCGAGGGGACGGTGTGAAACTTTGGAGAAGCGATTAATGGCTTGGGGAAACTTCTCGTCTCCCCTAGAGGAACCTTCTCTTCTGCCCTTCTAGCCTTCCATGTACCACTCTTAAAACTGTCCCCATATCGCTCTTCCTCTTTTGCCTTTCTTTCCATAGCTCTCCTTCCCTCAAACTTTCCTCTCCTCCTTGCCAGGAGGTATCATTCGGAACATTTTTTTCCTCTTCCAAACCCTTCCTGCCCAAAGGTTTTCACTCATGCCACACTCACTAATCAATGAAGTTCCGCTAGCTGCGCTAGCTGTATAACATAACCCCTCTGCCACGCCTGATATACCATTTTACAGTTATGTTCTTTTTCCATGAGTTGTTGCATATTCTAACTACAATTAATTAGCAAATCTTTAAATGTTTATAACTGCTTTATATCATATCAAATTAATTTCCCGAAATTCTAAAGTTTTGAATCTATCGTGCGAGGTATTCATGTTGAAATATCTCATATCATACGAGGTAAGAGAGAAATCACAACAACGTAATAATCTTTCCTAAACTAAGGGTCAAATTGGCTACCGTAACTGACATTTTTCAATTTCCGTTAATATACATGAATTAGATTTAGAGTAGGTTGCTGGATTGATTTTTTCTTTTGGTAGGAATCACAAAATATTTATTTGATGGTTGTGTCCATCCAAAAACCTACCTTAACCGGTAGATTACCTAATAATAAAAATACACTCATTTTACTCTGGTCATCTAAATGCGAACTCCCTAAAAGTTTTAACGTTCTGTTTTTTTTGCAGTCGCAAACATTTGACCGGAAAAACATTTCTGAGTTGGTGGAATGAAAATTATTATTGCATGTACCTAACATACTAACCAGAGGATAGAAATATAGTGTTTTAAACATTATATAGTTCCGTTCGAAATCAGAAATATTTTTCAAGTTGATAATGATACGCATTTATGAATACAAAAAAGTTTAGAAATTTTTGTTTTCACAACTGGAAAAAAATACGTTTTACTCAGAATCTATGAATCCCCAAAATGTACTCTTTTCAACGTATCTTTATCTATGATAAATTTAACTTAGTTTTTGTATATAATGGCATTAAATAAATACATACATGAACTAAACTTTCAAGACCCATGTACTTAGCTTCTGTGCTTAAGTTCCGCGGGCTTTGATAAGTTCAAGTTTATCTTGTTAAGGAATGCATTACTCTGTAATCCTTATTTAGACACACTTCAAAAAGCATCAATATTTCCTCGAGCCGATAGACTGTTCTTGGAGAATGCTATCTCTCAAAGTTTTGAAAAAAAATTTGCCGGCACCTTTTCTGAAAGACCTTTTTATATTCGCAAATATCACCACTCTCCAAGATTTCCCTTGGGCATAGCAATTAAACTCTCGTGCACTGATAAATCGTGTCACGTTTCGTAGCATGGGGAGGGAATATCACGGAAAGAGTTAATGGATTTTTGAAAGCTCTGGGGATATTACTCACCACAGGCATAGAAAAATGTATTCGATTTAAAATTTAGAATAAGTCATGTTCCAGTGAATTATTTTAAACGTAATTCAACTTATTTAGAATAACCAGAAATGTGTTAACTATTTACTGTATCACATCAATCGTTCGTTGTCCAATAACGGTTGTACGCGGGGTTTAAATCCATTGGAACTGTTGCGCGGGATGGTATCACATGCAATGACAGCCAGGTGAGGCCATGCTTTCGTATTTCCAGCCGTTACTTTGACAGTGAAAGAATAAGAGAGAAGGGGAGCGCTCTCAAAATGTTAAGGAACTAAAAACATTGTGGTAGGGACAATTAATATGTAGGGACTGTTCACTGAGAAGGATCGTAGAAGATGTCTGCAAGTTAAAATAACAGTTTTCACTTTAAAGAAAGAATTTGCTCAGAAATGAGGAAAATGGAGAAGGTTCAGTTGATAATTGCCAAAAGTTAGATTCGCAGAAGGCGAAGAAAGGCATTTATTAATCAGATTCAATCGATAATCATGCACTATGCTTGGATTAATCAGAGGAATACTGATTAAATCATAAAGAATAATTGTGATTGAATTCTAGAGTATCACTTGCGCACTTGAAGGATTAGGAAGTATTTATTAAAGTACTCTCGGGGAAAAAATGGTATCACATACAATGAAGATCAAATTCACTCTAAAATAGACTAGAAAGTTTGAAGGAAGAAATGAGATTTGGTAAAGGATTGCTGGCTAATAGATGCGTTGATATAATTCTAAAAGGTGCTTATAATTCGTGATCGCTGTTTTGAAAATCCTTAGCTGGGAGGGTTCTGTCTCTTTTAGGAAAATATATAATAATGTTCTTTTCTCGGTAGAAGTAGTCTTCTCATACAATACGTTGTTTTTAACTTGGTCGATTTGTGAGAGATGAATACATGAATTGGCTTGCGGATTTGCATAAGAGTCGGTAATTCATATGAATGTGTTTCTCTTGCACGCGACCTATGCTGCATCGCATTGTATGTGAGCACAGAATATTTGTATAAATCTGTGGACAGCTTCAGTGAGACAACCGAGTTCTCAAGTAAGAGCTAACAACATGCATGGGAGAAAATATTATTAAGCGTATTCACCCAGGATTCTTCTAAAAATATTGATGACTCCCTAAACGGTTCACAGGCCGATGGGACCGCGCCCTGAGTAACAAAGGCACTTGTGGTCTTCTCAGGATCTACTTATCTCCATACTCGTTCCTGCCCTGCTTATCGCATAACCTTGGCTCATAGTAGCCGTCCTTCATAGCCTAGGTGTACGCTCCTTGCCGGCGAAATTAAAAAAAAATATTTCACCTCTATTCTCTGTTCCACGTTGAAAACTGTATGTGTGGAAAGTTTCAGCTTCCAAGGCAATTGTTGGCTCCTGGAGGGCATGGGTAATTGGACAGGCAAGCAGCTGGAGAGATTTATTTTAAATGTGCATTACTATACCATAAACACAGTAATCAACTCGAAGGTCGGTTTAGTAGGTGATGGTAGAGTTTACCACTACTAAGCCCGACGGCGTGTGAAATTCACACGGGGTCCAGGGGAACAGGGGGTCATTTCCTTTCTCTGTGCCGGTTATGGTTTTCCTGGAAGATCTGGTACCCGAAAAATCACATAGCTTGGGAGCCCACAGAGGCATTCCCGGGAATCGAACCTGGACTCTCCGGTCAGTAGTCCAACGCTCTACCCCTAGTCTACCGCGACCTACTTTGTTATTTATATATTTTTGAATGAATTTTCGTTTAAGGCAACTAAAACTGACTGTGCTATAGCGTACTAATCTCTATAATTATCATTTGAAACATAATTTTAATGAGCCAAAAGATTAGAAAGAATCATGCTGCAATTTTTCGTTCAAATTGGGAGAACTTATGAGAATCGAACCACAAAATATTTATGTATGAGTACGGTAAACACATTTCACAGTTAAATAAATATTTCCTCATAACCCTAAATACTCGTATAATACAATCTAAAACTTATATTGACTTTCCACTGAAGTGTTAAATTCTCATAATACGTTATTATTTGTAAAGATTATCGTAAATTGATTAATTTTTTATATTCAAATCCAGGTCAAAGCGAATGAATTTTTCACTTTTTACTGCTTCATGCAATACGGATACCTCATATAAGACATAAGTGGATACTTCCGTATGTGTAACTGTCACTGCATCTCCCAGAGTTCTGTGGATGCTTCAAATTGACATTTCGACAGAACGAAAATGTTAACGTTATGCCGTAAAATTTAAAAAAATTAAAATAATATTCCTATAAAACGTGCAAACAGAAAATTTGATATTAAAAAATAATAAATATATAAGTTTAGTGCATGTTGAATAGTGTCTTAATTATTTTTTACTAATTTAAGCTTGCATATTCATGATTTAAATATACAATTACCATAAATAAAATCCCCCTTATTCTTTTATCGACTAACTATTCAATGAATCGCTCAAATTATAGAGGAATAATTATAAACTTAAAATATTAACTCAGTTTGATTACTTTTCACGCACTCTTATCTAATTTCTGTGAAAAGCTACCATGCATTCATGCAATGAGTGGGATCCCGAGTATTGTCGCTTCTGCGATCTGTACATGTTTACTACCCTTAATTTTCACCGTACCAATTTCTCTTCTTTGAAGCATTTAATCCACAAAGCAATACGTGCATATCCCTAGTAGCATTTCAATTTCTCTCTCAGAACGCTCAGACGTTAATCCTATAGACAAAGATTTTCTTTTTAGAAATACCAATTAACATCTCCGAAAAATATTCCCTGAATATTCTCTGCATGCGTACCTTTGTGAAATAATCCAATTCTCTTTCTTTCTTTCCACTGCCCACGCCGAATCTCCATCTTTCTTTTCTTGATTCCTTCCTTTTACCGTTAACCGTAGGAAAATTGAAAATATGTAATAGATAACTAGCTTCTTGGCCTCTTACAGCCATATTCACTTTGATATTCCTTTTATCGCTTTTCCACTGATTATTGACTAGCTTAGCATTTTATCCACTGCTATCTAGAATACTTTTGGCTGCGGGTAATATGTGATTATGGGGAGCTGGTCATGTATTTTTTAAAACGTAACGTTGGTGGAAAATTGGGAAAGAAGGATATAAAGGGAATGAAAGTTGAGCTAATTGCCAATCTCCAGCCTATGGCATTATTTTAGCGATTATTATTGATGATCAACTCTTCTCACTCTCTCTTTGTCATACTGTGATGGTTTAAAGGCGTATTTTTATTTAAAGTGAGAATCACGGGAGTCGTATTCTAACCGTTATATATTATAAAGTATCATTCCGAAGATCGTTCCTAATTCCCAAGGTTTTTCGCAACTTATTTATAATAAAAGTTTAATGTCAGTTTAATTAACGGTATTGAAGCGGAGAAATTAATGTTATTTTGGTTGGTTGTTTTATATGTGTCAGGGTCTACTAAATATAAATATACCAGATATTAGCTTTTACTTCAGATTGGCGATGTCTCATGTGAGGAATAAAGTTTGTAGAATCAGAGGCACGGTCTTACATGTTTAGTTTGCGATTTTTTCTCCTATCTGCCTTTCATTGGGCTCGGAGATACTTAAATATTCTCAGAGGTTGCCCTTTTGTAAACTGATGGAAATTAAGTCATCATTTAGATTAAAATTAGACGATATATAGGGCAGCCAATGGCTTATTTTGATGTGTAATACTCAAGGGGAGTGACATATCATTTGACAATTGAGATTGATCTGATTAAGGTAGGTTCTCTAAACCACGGTTGTTTGTACTTTGAAGCACAGAAATTTTTGTTCGTCTGTGTTTTAATTTTTCAGGGTCATAGAGAAGTAAAAATTCCGACTTTTCTGACTTATATTTTAATTTTTTATGCCATTTTCAATTTAAATGTCATTTTACGTACCGACAGGAAAGAGAATCCAAAAATGAATCAAGCTGGTAATAAGATCGATCAGGAGAAAATTAGAGTGGAGTAACAAAAGAACCTTTACGATTACAATGGATTTTAGAATTGAATTCAGGAAAGCCGAATTAGATTGGAGTGCTCTGCTTAGGACACTGTATCGTTTCGGACCCTAGATAGTTCGAGTTTCCCTCAACGATAAACGTAACCCTAAGTTCTATGGGTGCTACCAGCCAAGAAATCAGTCTCAACCAAAGCGGAGGTTAAGGCCGTAGGTCGGTGAATGCCTAAGAAGAAACACTTGCTCAATGGAGAGGCAATAGTGCACAAAGGTAGGATTCGGTAAAGGGTTGGATGATGTTACGAAGAGGCGAAGGCAAAGGGAGAGAATAAATATGGTTTCACGATGATAGATTAAAAGGGATTCGAGTTCACTTGCGCATTGGAGTGGTGAAACCAATTTGTGTGGTATTAAGCAGATTGTCCATCGGTCTATCCCCGGTAATTTCATTTGTAAATACTGTGACGTGATGTGTTACGAAGTAAAAACTGTACGTACCCTTTAAATAGTGTTCATCAAATAAAACCTGATTGAATAACTCAATAATTAATATTTTTAAATATAAATAATATTAATAATAATATTTGAGAGGTGGCATAAAAACTTTTAATGGTAGAAAATGACATTGTTAGGCTATAAGCTGTGTCCTCTCCACTTTAAATTTATAGTTGGTGTGGCGTTAGGAATTAATACTTCATTTTTTCTTTTAACTCAATCATATATATTGTAACACCTTGTACCTTGCTATATAAAATCATTAATTTATGGGCATCTTGTTCATCATCATATATATACA
The DNA here is from genome assembly GCA_037158775.1 of Hetaerina titia. NCBI lineage: Eukaryota > Metazoa > Arthropoda > Insecta > Odonata > Calopterygidae > Hetaerina > Hetaerina titia. The sequence continues at coordinate 89,648,150 of CM073775.1, read as the reverse complement.
TATGTGATAAAGAATTGAATGCCAGAAGGCAGTAATAATGAATGAATTGAGCTCTTATGGCTAATAGTATTGAATAATTGAAAAAACTCTAGCAGCCCTAAACAGTTCACCTTTCAATACAGGGTACAATTGAAATTAGTTGGCAAACGCCACAAGGCAAAGGATAGGGTAAATAAAGAAATGGAAAAAAAGTGAACACGTATTCACCTTTCTTTCCCTTTCTTTATTTACCCTTTAACCTATCCTTTGACTTGTGGCGTTTGCCAACTAATTTTATTTGTACCCTGTTTTGAAAGGTAAACTGTTTACGGCTGCTAGAAGACACTGTGAAATACTTTTTCAAAAATATGACTATTAAAAAAATACAATTAAAATGTCATATTTAAAATTTGAACTGAATGAATTGTTTTCTAGAAAAATGTAAAATTTAATTTCCGGAATAGTGGCATTTTCCGGATTTCCCACTTTTGTCATGAGTTTATATTCCAAGAGAAGTAGTAAGCATATTTCCTAATTTTTTCATGCTTATCTTTGGCATTCGGTTAGTCCCTTTCCTTTTTCACAATTAAATATAAAAATAAATATGGCAACAAACCCCTCTGGATTCTGCAACAATTGAACATAATTTGTGTCAATCAAAAGTGATTTCATGAATAAATCATTTTACAAATAACCCCTAAAATACATATTAAAATAGTTACCATATTAAACTTCACTTCACTTAATTTTAAACAAGACAATTCTTTTTGTAACGATTTATTCATCTAATATTTCACTAATTCTTTCTTAACTTTTTAAAACATTAAATTTTATATTTTGGCTAGGTACCTAAAGTTAAATTAATAAGCAAGATTTTAGCTAAGAACGTGGAAGCCCAATGGTTAGAGCGCTAGACTACTTACCAGAGGGCTAGGGGTCGACTCTGAATTACGCTTCTGGGCACCTTTATTGCAAACTTCACCCAAAATGTGCGATTTCTCTGTCGCCAGATCTTACTGAGTAACTACAGTCGTACAGGGAAAGGAACTGGACCCTTTATTTCGGTGCTGATGTTAGAATTTCACATATCACAATCAATTTCACGTAATTTACGGTTTCTATCCTCACCTATCAAACCAATGTTTTATTTGATTATAGCGGTACGGTGATTTTAGCATTTAATCCGGCTAGCCTGAATAAAGAAACTCACATTGACTTTGCTTCAGCGATTTTCTTATGATCATTAATAAAGCATCAAACCTGAGATATTTATTGGGATTTTCTTTTTTATTTTTTAGCTGAATGCAGTTTGCAACAGATAAATGCAACATGAAAATAGTACATGGTTAATTTTATTTTACACTAGGCATAACATCAGTCGAATGAACAAATTTTGTAAAGAATAAACTAAAATAACCATAAATTAAACTATTGTTTTAAGTCTGTTTATCATATTATGAGTAAGAACTTAAAGAAGACCAGCTACCTCATCCAACAATTCCAGTCTAATTTTTATCATTTACTTAAAATTGCAATCGGTACTATGAAAAAAATATATATATATATATATAGACTGCCTGAAACGAGTGGAAATTCAAATGAAGATTTTATTTAGGTTTCTTTCAAAATACTTTTGTGCTCCTATAAAAGAACCGAAAGGTTAAACCAGTATTTTTCCTTCCTCCAAGATGGGAAAGAAATCTGGGAGAGGGAAAGAGAGTATGTGAGAAATGGTTTCAAAGTTTTGGTTTCATGACCATCAGAAAGAATTATATCGAATTTCGATTTTTTCAGTTTCGTAACCGACAAAATCGAAATCGTTACCCGTTAATCGGAAATGCTCCTCTATCGCATGGCAGAAACTCTGAAGATTTTTAAAAAATCATCCCAGTTGCCTCCCCATCACTTAATAATCTTCCTCACCTACCACATCTCTTGCATTCTTTGCTTCCCTCCAATGATACACCTCCCCCAAATCATTCCTCCCAAGCAAATTAATTTTTTCTAGTCAATCGTTTCTTCTCCTTTTTCGTGTCTAGATCATTTTAATGCAATGATTTTATTCAAACCCTATCTCATCAAAAGAATGAACTCAACGAAGTCAATTTTTCTCTATATCAAATGCAAATGAATGTAGCAAGTCACCTTCAATGTTAATTTGAGATTCTCGTAGCCTCAGATCTAATATGTGAAAAATGTTAGATTTTAGTACAATACATTATTGTTTATCGAAAGCAATGTCTGAAAACCACTTTTTTCTGATGATTGAAACAAGTTTAACTCATAAAATATATAAGATGAAATTTCAAAATGCCATTTGAAATTTTTAATGTATAGTATACGTTAGGGCTTATAAAAATCCGTTCAAACGTAAAGGTTGAACGCCATGCATTCAACTGTCTCTTGTTATTGCGTAACCGGCTAATAAAATTGGGGAGATCGAAATGGTACGGGAGCTAACGTATTGGCTTCCCACCCAGAGGGTCCGGGTTTTAATCGCGGAAGTGGCGGGTATTTTTCAGTGATATCCCGATCCCGACTTGATGTGCTTTGTGGAGGGCACTTTGAGTGAGGACGCCGTCCGTCGGATGGGACGTTAAGCCGCGGAACCCTTGGAGCCTTTCGTTAAGAGTATGCTAATGTCGACGGCGGGTTTCTCTCTATCCTTATCTTTTCCTATCCATCCCTAATGGCGCAAATGGCCTCAGCTGTCGGTCGCCTGCCCTAAAAACCATTACCGCTAGCTACTCATCAAATTCGTAATCTAAAAATATGTCTAATGGAATTCATCATTTTAACTGTGGTTTTTTCATTTAAGATAGATCAATAAGACTACAATTTATATATTTTGCTATCTATTTCTAATCTTTTATTAGGTTGCGAAATGATACACCGTAATACGAGTACAGTAACATTTCAATATGTCAAAAGTAAATTTTCAATGCCGATGATTGAAAAGTAGCTACCAGGCAGTATTAAAAAACAGTTTCCATACAACACCAGTAATCAAAATTACAGCAATCATGTTTTCTTACACTTTTGTTGCTGTAAAACGTTGTTTATGTCTATTTAAATTAATTTTCTCCACTTCGGTTTCGAGATACATTCGAGTATGTATGTATGTATATATATATATATATATATATATATATATATATATATATATATATATATATATATATATATATATATATATAGATGATGCGGAAGTACTCACGAGAGCAATATAACTTTTGGACGGCACAATAGAACACAGAATAAAACAGATAACACGTAAAAGGACACTCACACTGTAGATGATTTAAGCTTTCGGCCTACTCCGAGGCCTTCTTCAGGTCAGACCTTCTCTTTTTATTCCTTCACACGCAATTTCACACAACATGTCATTCGACGAATGTTTTTCCCTACCAATTCTAGACTCCCTATCCCATTCAGCCACCAACATAGAGGAGGGAACTCGCGAGTCCGCACATATATCTTAGCTTTCCAATCCTTTAAAATTCCCACCCTTAACAGCCATCTTTAATTCCCCTCCTAGAATTCCCTGCCTACACTTTCCCCCCTTTTTTTCCCTCCCCATACACCATTCCGCGCCCAAGACCTTTCAGTCTGACCTGAAGAAGGCCTCGGAGTAGGCCGAAAGCTTAAACAATCTACAATGTGACTGTTCTTCAACATATTATCAATTTTATTCTGCATTCTATTTTGCCGTCCAAATGTTTTTTTTAATATATATGTATTTATTTATTTATTTATGGATAATGTGGAAGCACTCCGAGGCCATCTTCAGGTCAGGAGTGTGACCTGAATAAGGCCTCGGAGCAGGCCGAAAGCTTATGTATGTATGTATGTATATATATATATATATATATATATATATATATATATATATATATATATATATATATATATATATACATAAATATATGTGTATATACAATTCTATGGCCATTATTCTTTCGAATTCGCCTTTGTTGTTGTGGTCGTTAATGTTCCTTCTTTTTTGACGTTCTACCAATGGCTTTCCACCGTTGCCTCTTTTTCGTTCCCCGCCACTTTTTTATTTATTTTTCAAGCGGTATAGTTCCGCCTACTTCCACTTCCTCGAAGAATGGCGCTGCGGAAAGGAAATGCCCGTCACCTCGCCCTCTTTCTACCGATACGTCTTTTTCTATCCGCCTCCTTTCCCTTCCGATGGCCATTAGTCATTCGTTTCTCTCTTTTCCATGGTCACGTCCTCTTTTTATCTCTTCCGTTCCCCCTGCCATTCTTAGTGTTCTGAACGCGCGCGCTGTTACGAGCATCGGTCCACATCCACTATTTTATGCGCGGGGAAATAATATTCCGGTGACGTCCTACTTGGGAAGCACGATATCGATTACAAGATTTTTACGTTTAAGTACGTAGTGTAATTTTTCCTTTTATCCTCACTTAGTAATTCAGAAAGTCAATTCTATATTTTAAATGGGGCGACAGCCTTAAATTAAAATTCAATAGTAAGGCGTTGATAAAAGTGAAGAAATTATGGACTATTCACTTTTGAAATATTGCAAATACGAATATTTACAGAGTTTTCGATATCAATTCTCATCAATTCAAGGTGTTCAACCTATGAGGGTACTTTTTTCATGGCCCTTTAGGACTATAATCTATGAGTCACCAAATCTTCGTTATGTTTTACGAAAACTATTTCATTCAATCCTTTATTAGCTCTGCCGGCCCTTATGCTGACTAAAAACCAACACTCTTCCTTCCTCTACTCTGCTTACCCAACATTCTCCCTTCTCTCGAGCTCTTCAACATCCCACTACGTCACTCCACCCCATGTCTTCCATGCCAATATTTCCTCCGTTCACTTTCCCTTCCTATTTCGGATTTCCCCAGCAACTTCATCTCTTCTCCCATTCAAACCTCTAAGGTTTACGATGTGCGCCCATTCTCTTGCCTCCGAGACGAGTTTCAATATTCTTTACTCACATTTTCTTCAAATATTTACTTATTGTATCTGACGAAAATTCACTTTTCCTCGTAATTGTTTCTTACAAAAATACAATTCTTCTCCATATGTCCCTATTATTATGCCCGTGTGCTATAACTTCATTTAAACGCCGCACTATACGAGTAATGCTGTTTCCACTCTGTGGAATTTTCTTAGTTCAGGTTTTTTGCGATTTAACTCGTTTTGTACCAAATCCAATTCAATAACAGATACTTTTGCATCTACGAGTGCACCAATTCGTTTATTCGAAATCCATTTCTGGATATTCACTCTAAAACCACATAGTCCTGGTGATTTTAAACTCTCTTAATCTTGGAAGAGCAGAATGTTAAATAATCCTGAAATTTATTTCACTTTTTTAGGTATTCACCCTATTTATTTAGACCCTTATCCCATTACGTTATATCCCTAGATACTATATACGGGACTTAAGAAGTCTTTTGTATAATCATAATCATTTTTATAATCAACAAGTAATCTCTTGGACTACGGCATCAATATATTCAAAACTTCGGCCACCAAAATGATCTTTTAGGGGTCCGAAACAGACGAAAATCACTGGGGGCTAAGTCAGGACTGTACGGTGGATGTTCCAAGCGTTCTCAATGAAATACTTGCAACACCTCCAGCATTTGACTTCCGACTTCTTGCAATTTATTTGCCTCCTTGTGAGTTCCAGGGCACCCTGAGATATCAGGAAATTCATTTCATTCATTATCAGCAAATGATTATCATTTGCTGCCGCAATCTTATCTGGTAAAGTTTAAGAACTAAGCTAATGCGCATATTGGTTGACAAGTGAAGCACACTATGGCGTCCAATAGAGAGCAATAAGATTATAACTATTAAACTGGTAATCTCGCTTTGAGCGCCTTCCATCATAAGATGACGGCGAAAGAAGATCGTTATGACTTGCATTAGGATAAGGCTTACTGCTATCTCTTTACGGAAGAGAAAGTTGTACCGTGGTCTGAGGTCTGTGATTGCCTCCTTCACTGTTCACCACCATCTAGTAATGAGTAAAAATAAGAGATAGTTCACGAATCTCTGAATACTAGGTGAAACCTTAACGTAACACGGTGATGACCCTGACGACGTCTCCCGAGTAATCTTCTTTGCAAAAGATGCCGACGCCGACTCTTCCATTTCTTTTCTCTTTCTTAATCTACACGTAATTTATCTTTTCTTCATTTTCTTATCTTTGCTTCTTTCTTTCCTCTCTCTTCCTTCCTATTTCCTAATTTTACTCAGTACGTTTCCAAGGGCCTCGGTCATCCACGCGCATAAAAATTAAACTAATTTTACCCTATCAATTATCTTGGCATTTCTCCTTTTAGAGATTCCAAATGGTTTTGTTTTCTAATGGCTAATCTTCCTCCAATACCTCTTGCATGTACCTACAAACACTACCGTTTGGTCTCAGATTCACTATTACTCGATTATCTTCAAATATGACTTAATCATTTACCCCCATCTAGTATAGCCCACTTAATTCCAGCTCAGGCATTTCCGATGTTATCCTTAAAAGTTCACCGCACTATTGTTGAAAAACATCAATAGGCTGTCATGTCTTACTGGCCCGTGAAAGATGTGAGTTACGTTAGTCCATGAAAAACTAATAGAATTAAAAAATATTAGCAGTTGAATCCCATATAAACTTCGTCTGTTTCTACGTTAAAATATTTTCCCTTTTGATAACAAAAAAACTGAAAAACTAAGTTCGTTAATGTCTAGTTAATTTTACTACTACATTTAAGGATCTACATTTTCATCAAGTGCTTCCCGGATGAGGATAATCATTGGTTGATAAAGCAGTCGGTCAACTTAAAAAAAATTCTCCATTCTTAGGTTAAGTTCAGGTTTCCTAAACTTAACCTAAGCTTCCTGATCAGTCAGTGAGAACCCTGGTAGTGATTAAATGGCAGTATACTAATTTAGTATTACATTTCAATGTTCAATCATAAATGATTTGACTAATTCCTCAAAAATGTAAATTAGTTTAAAGCGCCACTATTATTAAGATAAAATACAAATAAATATGTAACTATATTTAAATAGTTAACTTATTTGCCTATTCAGAATTCAATGATCTATAATAAACAACATGTTTATTATCCTTAAAATTCACAGCCCTTAATATTCGTACCCAGTGTGGCGTTAATGTGGATTCGAGTGAACCTTATGATAGAAAATTAGATGGAAATGAATCAATTATAAATTCTACTATACTCATAAACATTGAGAAAGCTACAAAGGTGAAAAGTTGCTATTTTATCAGAATGTGGCTGGATTAGTAGCGAACAGTGTAGTAATTCACAAATACTTTACCATCAGAAATGAAAGAGAATAAAGTCCTCGATAGAAATTTTGAAATATCTTTGGTCTGTATGTTACATTTTATGGTCTTCACAACATAAACATTATCCATTAAAATATAAAAACTTGTCGCCCTTAAAGTACATTCCTTGGTTGACGACACACATTTGCTAAATATTCTTCAAGTTCTCGAACCCTGGGTGGTAAGCCGACTTAGGGATCCTGTTCAAGTCCGCTCTACAATTAGTTTGAATGTCCGCAATAGAGTCAAATCGGCGACCGTTCGAGGTTGATTTTAACTATGGAAACAAAAGAAGGTCTGATGGAGCCACGTCTGGTGAGTAGGGTGGCTGCGGGTTCACGGAAGTTCCGATTCAGGCGAAACACTCATGTTCATCAGTCAGCACACGCGGTGTGACTTTTGATGCGACGCACGTCATACCCATAATTTCTGTCAAAATTGTCTGAAATAATCCAAAACTAATGTCCACTTCCTCGGCTATCTCCCCAACAGTTAATCGGTGATTTGCTCGCTCCAAATACTTCACCAATTTGACATGGTTGAGGTCTATCGCAGTGGAATGCCGCCCCGTTCGCGAATCTTCATCTGTCGAGGTTCTGACCGAATTAAAACGACTGGACCACTGAATAAACGGGATTCGTCTCAAAGCCTCATCAAAAAAGGCTTGCTTAAGTATTTCAAATGTCTCCGTAGCACTTTAGCCAAGTTTGAAACAAAATTTCACGCACACACGCGGTTCCTCTAGCTCCTTCATTGCTGCCGTTGCACGCGACGACGAGCAGGTTAAGACACGTACCACTGCTGCTGATTAACGACTCGACGTAAGCAAACGCAACACCTCTCGTTTTAGTCGTCAGATGTGTCGCTATTAGGCACAATGTGCCTCGTTTCGATCCGTTGAACGATTTGCGCAGAATGATATCAGTCCGGTATTTTTTGATCACACCTTGTACATCTACGTGTATACGTAAGAGTCATAAAGAAGCTAAATAAAGGTGAGTAAATGTTGAAAAAGATTTGACCTTAAGTAATTACTACGAGGTTTGCTGAAAATTTATTTATCCTGATGAATTAAAGTTCCAGAATTATGGTAAACTTTAATTGCTAATCCTGTGATGGATAAATCATATGATTGGTTAGGCCATGGGTATTCTCATGGTCCTGTTTTTTTCCATATTCCATGCCATATATAGAATTGAGAGATCTATAGGTACCGACCGGTTTTAGGTCTTGTTTATGTCTTAAGAATATTTTCTTTTACAACAGAAACGGGATGAAACATTAAATGCATCTTCTCTTTCAGATTTCTTTTTACCATTTCGCCGAAATTTTCTGTACGCCACTTCCTTTTATCGCTTGGAAGTTGGGTTGAAAGCTTACCTTCTCTCCTGCTAAATATTTGCAATTAATCATCTTTCGGATGCCTCATAAAGGTAAACTTGAAAAAAATATATCGGATGTTTTATGTACCTACTTTTACCACTACCTCTCAAGCACTTAGGGATAGATCCCTTTCTCGCCCGCGCGCCATGCACCTTCATGCATTCCCTACTTTATTCCTCATCCTCTTCCATCTCCATAGCGAATCTCCTCGGCACTTTTTGCCTATTCCTCCCTTTCATCTACTCCTCGCCATAACTTGCCTTCAATCACTTCCACAAACTCCTCACACTCCACCCGCTGCCTTGCTTATACAGTGCTTACCCACCGTGCGACGATACAGGCCCGCGTCAATCTTCATCCTTTCCTCCTCCCAACACCTTTCACCCCTCTCTCCCTTAAGGATATGCCCACGATCTTTGGCGATCCCTTCCTTTAACCTGCCCGGAGGCGGAACTACGGAAGGCACTTAGCGCAAAGAGTGTATATATACCTCCTTCGGCGGAATTTCCGCCTTGACGCACGTGGGAGATGTTTTGGTTTCCATGGAGATACAAGCCTCCGTGTTGGGGTTAATGGAGTTTCTTGGTGATAAAAAATCAATCCCTGAGATCTTTTACCATTTGAGGAGTTTTGAAGTTGAAATTGTATTTTTCCAAACTTTTATGGATGGTGTACAATCTTTAAGAACTTTCCGGAACTTAAATGCAAGGTATGAATTCCTTATATTTTATTATGTTTGCCTGATGGAATGCAGAGAGGTTATTTATATGATACATACATTTGGCGTCTATTTAAGCTATCAATGGTGAGATAGACATGGTTTAAGAAGGTAAAAGTATTTGAATAAAACGAATTCCAGTGTTTTCACCTGTAAATTTGAACTTTTGAATTTTTTGCATTAAAGTAATCTCTAAGATGGCGTATAAATACTTGCATAAACTCTGTCAACTATTTTAACTGAATATTTTGCTTACTGCAAAGTTATGTTGCTCTTCTCCGGCGAGTAATATTTATCAAAAAGACATGCTTTCATCTCCAAATATGTACACTTTTGAATTTGTCTACCGTATTTGTTTTCCAATTACATATTTTTCCTAACACAAGAAGTAAATACTTTGACTTCTTGGAAAGTTATACTCTGGGGAAACCGAAAGGAATCATGGGCAAGTGGCCCCTGAGGCTACACTTTAGATTACTCCTTGTTCAATCGGTGTAAAAAGCCCAACTTACCCATCACTCTGTATGTTTTACACTCTCTCTGTATATACTTTTAAATATGTTTTACTTGTTTACGCCCACAATCTTTTGTTTCATTACCATATACGGCATTTATAAGCGTGGCAGAGGTTCATCTAATGTTGCATTGTTTTAGTAGGAACTAAGTTTTCCGTCAACATTTTGTCTGTCAACGTACACCGAACTAATACTAATGATAAAGTTAGTAATGAATTGATATGCATTGGTATGAATGACTCAATATCGTCACAGTGCGTTGTTTATTAGCCTTTTAACGATGGGAGATAAGTCCCGGTTTCAAATCCCGGGTGATAATATTTGACATTATTCTCAAATGAAACTTTTTTTCAGACATTAGAACTTCGTTCAAAACCAAATTATAGAAAAGTGAAAGGAGAAAATTAAACTATAATTCAGTGTGAATTTGACTCCCACTAACTCTATCTCTCTACTTCACATTTACTCACTCTACATCTACTTCCATCATATATCAAAATGATGTTACTGGGGAGGATGTTTCAGACGCAGATGAATCTCTTCACATGAGATCTTATTTTAATGTATAATGTTAATATTGAATAGTATATTTGATCTTAAATTTCACTCCAGTTAAATGTGGTTTTATTGATAACATTTCATAAATCAATGTTTTTAGGCCGTGAGCCCTTGATACAGAGTAGTTCAATCATCCGCATTAGGTTTAGTCTTTATAATAATGAACAAATGATAACACTGTTAGAGATTGATTTATTACACGCCCGGTTGCGATGTACTAGATCATATTTAGACTTAGTCGTATAACAAATTGATATCGAGAAAAAAAGTGTTATCATTTGTTAATTATTACATTTAAATTCCACATATCACGCCTACAATTAAGCAATACGTTTCGTTGTCTTAAAATACTTGTTTTTGAACTATTGATCAAACGTCGACTTCAACTTCGTTCACTGTCTCGATTATTTCGTGAAATTGAATGCCAGGTATATTTTTTAAATCTCATTTTTTATAAATTTCTAATAAAAGTATGACTTTAGAGGGAAACGCGTTAGCTTATCGAGGAGTGGGCGTATTTCCTTCACTGAATGCTGGATTTTCATCGCCAATAGAGGCTTCGGTCGCCGGGGGCGTGCAGGTACCTCCGCGATCCTTTCACATCGAGGATTGGGGCATTTTCCGCCCGCTCTACTCTGAGGAGCGTGATGAGATCAGGAAAGAAATAGAAACGGGAAAGCAACGAAATCTGTAAAATGCCACCCACCTCATGAGGTCCGACTTGGACAGACTTCCCTTCAGTTTTAAACTTTGCATTTTAGAATCTTATACGTTATTTTCAATGGGACTCATGAGGGTTTTAGATGACATAACTCTGAAGTTGATCTGCAGAGAGAATTATCTTTTTTGTACCAAAGATGACCAGACAAAAGACATAAAATGATTTTACATATCGATTGCAAAATCGTGGCACATGCTCTAAATAAATACTTTTATAAGATGACCGTACATACTAATTGGCTCAGCATCTGTTTGACAAACTAAGGGTCATTTTATTCGCGAATCTGTTGCTACCAAACGTTAATTTGATGAGAACTCATTTCGGATGAACTTTCACGTGCTTGGGTCTTGATTTATTTAATGCTTTTCTGGATATACGAATAATGTAATGGATTTAGTACGTTTAAAGGAAATGTGTAGCCAAAAGAACAAACGGCGCGGAGACTTAGGCGCAGTTGGAAAGTCAATCCGTTAGGTAGCCTCTTCAGGGTAACCGTTTATAGTCAAATGACTATCTGCTTCCTTTCCTGTGATTTAAAGTGCGGACATGTAAGGAGAATCAGGGTGACGAACAATGGGAATTGTGAAGATGGAAATAAATAATGGATGGGTGATAAACTTTCTAGCTTAAGGAAGGGACTTTTCAGGGGAGGAGTAGGGATAACTATTTATCTGCTAAAATTCATAGTAATAGTCATACAGAGATGGAACGTACTAGGCATGAAAATTTATCTTACTCAGCAATATTATCCCTGGGATTAAATGAAATTAAAAATATATTTAAATGAATACAACCAATGATGTTAACGAGTTTTTCGCACTTTATGAATCCAGGAGTATGTGTTAAATTGAATTTCGGCTTCCAAAAATATTCAAATCCCCTTATAATTATCCCCGAGGGGAAAATTTGGGAAAGTTGAATTAGTAACTTGAGCGGAATCAACAGCTGGTGGGCACGAAAATTTTAGACATTCACTTAGTAAAAACCATTCGGCCAGAACCAGAATAGCTGGAATTCGGATCGGGTGCTTTAATACGACAGTAAAAGCACTGTTTAATTCTCAGAAAACATTATACCTAATATATGCAGTGTAAATGAACACTTTAAATTATAGAACATCTAATTAGGTATATAGAGCCAACAAAACAATATCGAAACTATATACATTCAATACATTGGTATTTACTTTCATTATTTTAAATCTTTAAACATTAGATGTTTTTTATTCGCATTCCTTCATCGTACATTTTTTCCTTAAGGTTTTTACCGTTAGGATGAAGAGATCGTCATTCTTTTGGGATGAACTTTCAACTGAAAAACAAAATTTGTAAGTGCTTACAAACGTTTTGTTTTTACTATCTTTATTTTTCTTAAAGTTAAGAAACTAACTAAAAGTTAAACCACTAACACTTGCCGTCCCCGTTGGCAGCGGTGACGGTTTCGCCTGCCAACTCAAAAGCCGCATGCTCGATTCCCGCCTACGTGGGTCTCCTTCCACCCAGGGCTTGGTTGTTTGAAAATGTCTCTATTATGTATACATAGAAATGAGATGGAAGAATGGACTATTAATCCCAATGTCGCACTAAGTAAAAAAGTTGCTAAATAAATTAAATAAATGGTATGGAATACGTTTCTTACTGGGTTAGTTTCGGTTAGAGAAAAAATTAAGAATTTCATAAAAATGGCAAAGTCGATGCTTACCAATATAACAAATAGAGTACTTACAAATATAGTTGCGGAGAAAGGATATCGTGATATAGGGCACATACATGTATGTAGACGAAGAATCAGGTTTAGAATGTTGAATAGTAGTTGAAGGCTGTATCCCAAGAGCTCCAATTTCCTAAGAAAGGGTAATCAGAAAAGCTAGAAAAAATAATAAGCTACCATTCGAAAGATGAGAAGGGACATTCGCTTGGTCACTGTAAGAGACCCATTCGGTTTAGATAGGGGGAAAAATGGAGTTCAAAGTACTGTCACGTGGTGGTGAGATTTCTTGGGAAAAGTTCCCGGTCGTTTTAGGGAGGGGAGCACGGAGAGAAGTTAGCAAAAGAGTTTCAAATGAGAGGGAAATTCGACGGGATACGGCTTGTAGGAAAGCAGATGGTGTCCCGGTTGCTATCTGGTGGGATGGGGTGACTGGGACGGTTGATCTCGGTTGGGACAGAACGAAAATGAGCCAAGGTTGGGAGCCAAACGAGGGAAGGTACGGAGCGAAATGAAGGAGGGTGCTGCAGGGGAATCAAAGATGGCCCTTGCCGATACCATACGCCATCATCATCCCTTCCTGCCACTGTGAAGAAACCTCTCACACCCGTTTTCCGTTCCCTCTTCTTCTGATCTTCTGTTCCTTCTCGGAGCAATTTTTGGCAATGGCCCTTTTGAGAACTGATGCTGTCCCTTGGGGAGGAAACAGGATAAAAAGTCAGATTGGCATAATTCAGGAGGGACTTACCGCGACAAATGTAAGATCATGTTGACTCAAAGGAGGGTGAAACAGGAAATCTTTTGGATACATGAAGAGTGGTTCATTAAGCATTGTATAGCGTTGGATTCATCTGCAAAAATAGTGGAAGAAGTGAAGCCAGTAAAGTCTAGGTCTAAGAAGTAAGAGGTGTAACAGTAAATGTTTTAGGATTTCTTTGTACTTCAACGTCAAATTTTCAATTTTCAATGAAAATGATGATTGTGAAATAAGTAAACTAATAATTTTATTCTTAAATATGAAAGTTGCATAATTACTTTCTGGTGTCATGTTTTGGTATATTTAGTGATTTAGATGGATTTATTTCACGTGCGAATGTATAACTAAAAGCTTAAACTTCGTAAACCAAGCCTTTAAAAGGCCTCAATGGAGAATTAAAAACGTATTCTCTGAATGTTGATACCCGTACTATTAATCAGTATTTTCACAATTTAAAGGATTTGTAAAGTATTATATAATGAAAGTACGTGATTCTCTATCATAAAGGAATGGACTCAGCATGTAGCATCTGTGGCCAAATTTAAGCCGAAAGATACCAAATTAAACATTCTAATCCCCGAGTCAGTAAAATAATGTTTTATTTTTTTATTTGTACTTGCTTTTATTTCACTACATTCCAACTTTAACAAACGAAGATATTAATTACTTTTAAAAACGAATTAGATACAAATTAAAATTAAACAAACGAAGATATGAATAATCTTTTCCCTACACTCATGGATGGGCAAGTATATTGAAATTAATCTCTTTTTAATTGCATTTTTGTGTGATATTTTTCCAATTTAGTAGTCAGAAGCGAGAAGTCTTTTACTTTATAAGTCAATACTTTAATGAAAATTCATTACCCATTTTGTAATCCATAAAACACTTTATTTGCCGTTGGTGGGGCGAGGTTTTCCAATGGTGGAGTTACACACTTAGGCCTACGCAGAATTTTCTTCTTTCCTATACCTGCTTTGTCATCCATTACCCTTATTAACCTAATATTAACCCAATTAACCCAATATAGTTAGACCTCGGAGCTGAATCCGCTGCCATATATGTTGGTTCAAGCGAGGGCACTATTACATCATGGATAGGAGTAAAGAGCTACGCATGTTCATGCGCAACATTTCTCAATATTACTCCCAATTATCTAAAAGTATCAGAGAGTTTTCTAATAATTATCAAAAATCAAAAATGGATTGAAGCATTTCGAATTTTCTCTTCAGTTTCTGATGTCTAATTGGTATTGTTTTTATTGAAATAGATTTCTGCCCGCTATGAGCTCAACTTCTCTCAGAATATGTAAAATGAAATTGACAGTAAGTTTTTACACTGATATAACGTTCTATAGTAGATCAATATATATATATATATATATCGCGAAAAGTAACATTTAGAGTTACGTTGTTTCTATTCAATAATTGAAATACATGTAATCCGGAAGATTTTGAATCATCCGGGATTGTTGCATGAATAAGAATATTGATACTGTTAAAGCCAGTCCATGAATACGTACTCCACTGACGAAGAGTACCTTATTCATCTTAATGGCATGCCATATTATCTAGGAAAGAAGAGGTAGCTAGGCGGAATGGGTGAGCTACCATTGGTTAATGGCTATTTCAGCTGAAAATTCTATGCTGAATGTTCTTAATTCTCTCCATGATGAAACTACTTTTAGAAATTATGATTGTCGTCTTATTAAAAGTTTGATCAATCGAAGATAATTTTGTCTCTTGAAAACAATATGGTCTCTTTAGTAATGACTCTGAAATAATCAACTATTTTTATATTTGTCGCTATAACAGTAGGCTACATGAAAAGTTACTTTATCAAGTTTGATAAGATTCATCAGTCATATCCCTATATCTTTGCAGTAATACTTAAGATTCAATCTTAATAGGTTGAGACGATACATTCAATAAATAATAAAATTTCAATAAATTTATTGGCCCATTGTGCTTTTTAGGAAGCAAATGGAAGAAAGCAAAGGTGCGTGTTGCCGAAAACGTTTTGATAGAAGGCTTTTAATATGTAATGAAATGCAAGAGTACTCGTAGATGGACTATTGAAATGCAAAGGAGTTATTCAAGAGATAATATTATACATTGGGCATTTATTACACCTAAGGTGAATGCTAAAGATTAATTTTTGCAATAAACTTTTGGTGCAAAAGACAGAAGTATTTTACTTTTTCTGTCGGACACGGGACCTATTTTCTCCAGCGCAAAAGTTGTTCGAGGCCACCCATCGAAATTTTCGAAAATGAGTACAGCATTAATCAATAAGAGAAGAAATGACAAAGGAAATGTGGGTGTAAGAATTGGAACGGTAAATACATTTAGGCAGAATTCAATCTATTTTCGTGCAATTGATGTTAATAGAACTCTTTTTTTCATCAGATAACCGTTGTCAAAAATATGAGAAGGGGCGCTGTTATTAAAGATTTGACAGAAACATCCCGAAAACATGTTGAAGTTTGTCGGTGTTAATGAGTAATTATTTGCATGAATTATTGTAGGAGACTTAGTGCTTTACCTGTAAGTACAGGGTGAATGCTGCTTTTTTAAATGAAATTCTGGAGAAATTACTGCATGATTCGTTAGGTGGAAAGAAAAAAACAAAGGCTAAGGCTGAAAAAAAGATGAAAACATCTATTCCGAGTATCTGGTTGGGTGGAAAGGGAATTCCGATAGAGGCAAAGAAACAAACTTGGAAATGTAAGACTCTTTCTCCCCCTTTCCCTCCCCCCGGTGCCGTTCTCCATTCCAGCTTGGGCAAGGGTCCGAACAGGACCGACTGGTGAAAGCGGGGGTTGATTAGGCCGCATTGTTCCGGACTTGGTCACGTCCTCGCAATTAGAGGGACCGTATGAATGACCCCGTATACCTTAGGAGGCATGTTCTCCCTTTGAACACCTTGATTGCGAAGACCTTTGCGGCACTGCGCCTGCCGCTCTACGCCTCTCTACCTCTCCCAATCTCTTTCACCCTAATACGGCAACTCTCTGTCTCCCTCTCCGTTTCGACTCAACCCCTATTTTTCCCCTTGATCGTGCAGTTCTTCCCGTTTTCCACTTCATTTTACTCCCTCCTCTTGTCCTGCCCTTTGCCCACTCCCATTTCTCCCTGCCCACACCCTAATATACTTAATCCAGTTATTTCCTCTCTCACTCTCTAATCTAGTGCATGTCCATCTGTAATTTTCCCCTGCAATTTCTCCCATTAATTTACTCTATTTCTTGGCGATGTTTCAATCTTCCATTAATCCAATCAAAAGTAGCCCTTTCACAAAAACATTTTTCCTTCTATGACTTCTCATGTTTTCCTTCTTCTCTCAGGCGTTAATTTTCTTGTCGTCACCCGTGTAATCTCACGCCGCTTAAAATGACTCTTCGGGATAGGGAATTTTCGACGTTACCTGTAGTTAATTGTGTCAAAACTTAATGAGTACGTACTTTGTACCTTTTAGGCTACGTTATCAAACAAACTTCGGTTCTAATGGTCATTATGTTGAATATTGGCCAATTACGATAAACAAAAACATTCGCAATTTCTTTCTTGACTGTAATTAACACAGATGGTATGTGGAGAATTTATTAGGCCCTCTACTTTACCAAATTAATTTCCAAAATTGGGTGTGGGAAAAACTTTATAACGATGTTTTAATTAGTTAAATTAAATCAATTCCCAGGCACATCGTAAAAGTTGTAGTATGCCTCTGAATAGTATTTAGATTTTATGGACGCAGATATGATTATTATGAACTGATTCGAAGAAATTTATCGTATATTATCTAAAACTAGTGAAGAGGAGAGTAATTATTTCATGCAAACACTAAAACTGTGGTCTCAGCTAACTTTTTTTACTCATCACAATATCATTTGTAGATATAATGACATAACTACATAACGGTAGAAAGCTGGAAATATTAATACTATGAAACAAAAGTAATAATAGAGTCAAATGTCAGTTTCTTTTCTAATTCGGATACTTCTGTCCGCAGGGGAAGGTCCATCAAAAATATCGTATTACTTGTGTGGCCTTTGTTATGCTTCTATCCATATTTGTTTGGGCCACCGCCATCTCACTCCGTATTTTGAATTATATATATATATATATATATATATATATATATATATATATATATATATATATATATATATATATATATATATATATATATATTTTACTTTCGTGATCTGCTCAAAAACCGCCTTCCCCACATGTCCTGTCTTCGCCCATTATGTGTTTTCCTATCCCCTTTCCTTATATCTATTTCTGTTTGAATGAATGAATATATATATATATATATATATATATATATATATATATATATATATATACATGCACACATATAGACATACATATACACATTATATGAACATATATTCTTAAAAATATACATTCGCATAGGTACATATGGAAAGAATATTCACACGTTATTTCTTGATAATTTCGACGGAAGTTAGCTCCGTCTTCCTTGCAACGAATGATAATGCTGCCTGCTGGTACAGGGGAGGCGAGGTATACGAGAGATACCGACGGTAGTTAGGAGAGGGGTGAAAGAAATGGTCCGGGGAGAGGAAAGGGAAAAGAGAGAGGAGAGGAAATAGGGAAAGAGTGAGAGGGAGGAGGTGGAATTAATGAGGGACGTTGAGTCCCGGATGTTAATAGGCCTTGCATGGCCATATATAAGCCGTTTCTAGAGTTTTTAATTCTATAAGGTTATCAGGTAGGGGAAAGGACGCTAGAACAGAAACACTGTAACACTAGTTGAAGATGGTGTTATGATGGAAGGCATGTTTTGGGATGGGGAGACACGCGGACTGGGAAGAGAGATAGCACGATGCGCGATAATTATATATCCAGAGGTTCAGGTGTGTGAAACATTGGCCTATGTAAAAGGTCGGGCAGAGTCTACATACCAGAAGATAGACAACATTCTTGGAGGTACAGGAGGAGTGAGGAAAGGACGGGAGAGAGTTAAAAGTTTGGATAGAGTTGGGCGAAGTAGTGAATATAGGGCAAGTTTTGCGTCTCCCCCGATGACATTGAGTGGGTGTGGCTCCGCTGGTGGGAGGGAATTTTGAGAGAGGCTTGGTGGATTTAAAAAGATCTGCTAGGTTGGCGGGCCGTTTGAAGGTAACAGAGGGGCATTTGGGAATAAGGTTGGAGGAGTGTTGTGATTTTTGAGGATGGGTACAGGCAAGTATTTGAGGATGAGTTTGAGGGGCTGAATGCCAGGGAAGTAGGTGTTCCGGATTTAGAGAGGGTTGGAGTCTTTAGTTGAGGGAGGCTTGAGAGCCTAGGAATTTTTTAAGTTTTTTAATTAAGAGAAAATCTGGGTGCCCTCGTTGGAAGAGAGTGCTGAAGGTTCTTCAGGTATATGTTAAGGGATTCGGAATTATTACAAGTACGGTTCCTGTGGATAGAGAGTAAGTAAGGGAGGGAGCGTTTGGTATGAGAAGGGTGGAAACTATTTTAATGGAGGTATTATTGTTTATTGGTAGGTTTAGTGTGGACAGAGGTCAGGAATTTGTTATTGATTATGGACTTTTCGGTTTATAACTGCTTTTTTGTAAATATATATATATATATAATAACTTTTGGACGGCACAATAGAACAAAGAATAAAACAAGTAACACGTAAAAGAACACCCACATTGTAGATTATTTGAGCTTTCGGCCTACTCCGAGGCATTTTTCAAATCAGACTCTCCTATTCTATTGTGTCGTCCAAAAGTTATATTGCTCTCGTGAGTACTTCCACATCATCAGTATATATATATATATATATATATCTTTCTATGTGCGATAAATTATATATATATATATATATATATATATATATATATATATATATATATATATATATATATATATATATATATATATAATTTATCGCACATAGAAAGATATATATATATATATATATATATATATATATATACTGATGATGTGGAAGTACTCACGAGAGCAATATAATATATATATATATATATATATATACGGAGAGTCCGGATGGGCAGTGTTAGGAAGAGGTGTAAGGCAGGGTTGCCCATTGTCACCGGTACTGTTCAACGTATATGTAGAGGAAATGATTAAAGAGGCATGGGAAGAACTGGAGGTAGGAATGAAAGTCGGAGGGGAATTCGTAAAATCGGTTAGGTTTGCTGATGACCTAGCATTAGTTGCTCAGTCAGCCAAGGGGTTGCAAGCATTGTTGAGTGAATTGGAGGTTCAGTGCGATAAATATGGGATGAGAATAAATATTAATAAAACAAAGGTTATGCGATTTTCCAGAAAGAAAAAGGCTAAGCTAAATATTAAAATAGGCGGGGAAAAAATAGAGCAGGTAGAACAGTTTACATATCTCGGAAGTGTTTTGGACCAACACGGTCAAAGTGGTAGGGACGTAAGGAGAAGAATTGCGCTAGGCAAGGAGGCTTTCTCAAGGAGGAGGGAGTTGATGACGGGGACGTTGAGTAGGGATGTTAAGACAAGACTCGTAAAAACTCTGATATGGAGCGTAGCTATGTACGGCGCGGAAACGTGGTCGCTGAAGCAGGAGGATAGACGTAGATTGGAGGCTTTTGAAATGTGGGTGTGGAGAAGAATGGAAAAGGTGAAATGGACCGAAAGGAAAACAAATGAGGAAGTACTAGAAATGGTGGGGGAGGAGAGGGGTTTTTTGAGAGAAATCCTATGGAGGCAGGAAAAATGGATGAAGGGCGTATTGAGCGGTAGTGGAATGTTGAAGAGGGTAATAGAGGGAAGAATGTTGGGCAAGCGAGGTAAGGGTAGGAACAGGATAGGGATGTTGGACGAGATGAAGGGAGGAAAGAAGTACACCGAGATGAAGAGGGACCTGATATAGATTAGTTTGCTGGGTGGGGAGTCACAAAATGTTTATTTGATAGTTGGGTCCATCCAAAAACCTACCTTAACCGGTAGATTACCTAAAAAAAAAAAAAAAATATATATATATATATGAGTTCTATCCCATCTTAGCTCAATTCCGTCGAAATAATCAAGAAATAACGTGTTAGTGTTCCTTTTATGTGTTCTTATATTGTTTGTTAGTGTCAAAGTTTTTTATATATACATGATTATATAAATGTATACATGTATATACACACACACATATGTATAATATATAATTCATACACATAAATAGAAAAAAAGTGCGAATGGCATTATGCTAGTGCAGAAAAGTTGCTCTTATATTTTAATTCAGTTGAAAAAACAGTATCCTTGTTAGGAATAGGATATGAAATAATAAAATGCATATAAAAAGTCCTAGAGATCAGTATTCAATTAGTATTTAGGAATTGTAAGTAGTATAAATGACACCATGAACAGCCATAGAATTCAAATGGAGGTAAGCAGAGGTAATACCTTACTAAAATACCACTACAAATGTAACAATAAATTATTGTTAAATATCATCAATGGCTAGAATTTTTAGTAATTTTACCGCTTGTTATTTAACATTACCAGTCTTCAAACTCTGTTTATAATGAAGCGATTGTGGTTTTTCGAGATAAAAATATTTATGAAGTTGATCAATTTTGTGGGTATTTTTTCATGTATCATCAATGCAGAATACTTTATATCCAAATAAATAAATATATTTTTATGTTTACCTTTAAAATATACCCATTAGTTAGCACAAATCTGTTTTCAGTATATCTAAATACTATTCCAAGAGATTAGCATATCCTCAAGTACGCACTAATACAGGTTTTTTCGTTTGCATCTTTTAGCTTTTCAGCTCTCTGGTACGAAGTAATATTTTTATATTATTCATTTAAAACCAAATTTTTTCTCAGGATAAAATTTTGTCACTTCTCGTGGACCCTCGTTAGTACCATTTGTGTATTTGTATCCTTAGTATGCAATACTTGAATCGTAATATGAAATCACAGCTTAATCATATATAAAAATGAATAGATTTATCCGGATATTATACAATATGAGTTAATAGTCATTTTTCAAAGCACACGTTTCAATCGAAACTTTCCCTTGGAATCATCAAATGGCACAACCCCTTTACAATATGGATCCCTTCTCATATCTCCTAAATGCCAGACCGCTCATGTCCTCTAATGCTATTAGTCATTCACCACCATCACCCTCATTCGCAACTGCTCTCAATTTTGCCTTGAAATCATCCATCATGTTTTCAGTCTTGAAATCCACTGGTGCATAACAAGCTGTAATGACGACTCATTCAATACCAAATTTAACACAAACCCATAGAAGTATAATGAAGAACGTTCGTCCACGGCTGCCGTGTTCACTGCCGCCAATTCAATATTTCCAGGAAAAATCAGTTATTTCTATTTTTGGAAGCTCGCGCCCCTTGTACTTTGTTTCAAATGCACATTCCCTCTCCTGAGAAGCATTCTATTCCTAAAAACCTCCTTTTTATTTCGTTCGCACTACTTTTATTCGTAGTAGCTTTTCATTAAAGGAACTGCCCGTTCCAAACTGACCAATCTTTCATCGTTCGACGTGGTGCTTCAAGACCATTTTACAGTGGAGAAATTTATAAAATTGTTTAAACTTTTTCTTAGTACAGAAATGTATACAATAAATTCTATATTTTTAATGAATTCCATATCAAATTAATTAAATATTCTACCATTCAGCGTCATGTTAAATGCGTAGCCTAAATACGTATATGCTCACAAACATTTTATTTCAAAGTGATAATATTTTTCAAAATAAGCAATATGCAATTTTGCTCTGTCCGCCGTAATATATACATTTCCTTGGCTTATTTTCATTTCTCAGTGGCTTTCATGTTTGATTTTCACTTTTCGTTAATTTACGTTCTTCATCCATTTGATTGGATTATGCCTGTTATAAACAGTATTATTGTGTATTCTTTGGCATTGCTCTCCAATATTTTTGATCTGTCACCCTTTAAGAAGATTCATTTTTAAGGGTTCCAAAACAAGGTGTAAAACGAAAACTGCTGACACCCTTAAGGAAGGAAAATTAAGAAAAAAGGTAATTAATGTGGCATTGTTTTGAAACTCAACGTATACCTGGAGATGGTAAAGGTGGTTTGCTCCATTTAAATTTTATCTTATGTCTTTCTCTTTTACATTTATTTGAATGTGAATACCGACCTCGCTGCGAAGTAGGAGTTTAATTAAGCGATTCTGAGGGAATCTTTTGTATATCAATGCTAAAAACAGAGAAATTCTGGCGTCGCAATGTAAAAAAAACGAGTTCACCTCACATTCCTTTCACAAATTGTCTAAAGTACACGGGAACCCGGCCCATCAAGTTTGTTGGACTGCCTGGAATGAAGATTGCAAAAGAATAAAGCAGTTGACTTGATTCTTCGAATGCAAACCGGGGGAAGAACTTGGTTAATGAGTTGTCATGTGGATGTAGGCCGTGCTCCGGAGGGCCACTCCATCCTCTGTTCCCTGAGACGGGAGAATTATTATTAGAGCGAGCCAGCGACGCCCATCTTTTGTATAGCGTAATTTCCTCTCAGGTTTTGTGTCCTTCCTGTCTTCATTTCCCCTTTTCCAGTCTCTCATTCACCTGCTTCCTTTTCCTTTACATTACAACTTCTTGAATTCCGTTGTGCAGCAACTCACCACATCCATTACTTAGCTTGAGGAGTGACTTGCCCTTTACATACCCAAAACGTTTTAATACCATCGTATTTGGAAATATGTTTCAAGTATTGGTTATTTAAATTATTTTTAATACTTTTACAGTATAAGCTAATAATACATTCACTTTTAACTTTGAATGAAAATATTGCATTCAATAATTGCATTGTATCATTGATTCCATTAAAGTGGCACACAAGGAAGGTGCTGCCTTCCCTGTTTTG
This sequence comes from Hetaerina titia, assembly GCA_037158775.1. NCBI lineage: Eukaryota > Metazoa > Arthropoda > Insecta > Odonata > Calopterygidae > Hetaerina > Hetaerina titia. Next base: position 89,624,602 of record CM073775.1, on the reverse strand, counting down.
AACCCTCAAACTGCCGGAAAATTTATTGGCAAGGATGAATATTCTTCAGTCTTTTCATGATTAATTTTCATTAGCAGATTAATTATTCAATGTCTGCAGAATTTTAATTTAGAAAATAAACGCTTGTAGTATCATTAACAGCAGAAATATTTTCGTTATTGAAAAAAACTCTGACGAATTTTCGTTCATTTATTTGTTGAAGTTGCATTTAGTCCAAATAATTTTTTGCAGTGAAAGTGATTTACTTGCCCATATAATTATGAATAACATGTATTCCCTGCGACGTCATATCTATATATGATTTCTTCGAAGTAACACGGAAGTGTTGAATAAAAAACTTAGGCAGTAACACACAGCACGAGAGCATATAAAAAGAACACTCGCAATAATATCTTCATAATTTCGACGGACTCGAACTCCGTCTTCTTCGGAAGATAAGATATGACTGATTATATATATATATATATATATATATATATATATATATATTCATTCAAACATAGAAATGGGTATAAGGAATGAATGAATATTTGTGCGCCTAATGGCGGGACTTCGTATTTGAATGTATGTTTATATATATATATATATATATATATATATATATATATATATATATATATTACAAAAAGATAAACAATAAATTGAAAAGGGCCACAAATAAAGCAAAAGAAGAATGGTGGAAAACGCAATGCGAGGATATGGAAAGTTTACAGAAGGGTGAAATTGGTGCTCTATACAGCAAGGTTAAGTTATTTAAGGGGAGTAAGAAGGCAAGATCTGTGCTAACAGTTAAAGATAAGTGGGGTGAGATAATAGTTGAACCAGGGAAAATCCAAAAGAGATGGAAGGAATATATAGAAACACTGTATGGTAAAGAACTTAGGCTGACAAGGTTAGACATAGAAAAGGAACATGACGTAGAAGAAGATAGCTTAGGTCGAGGCATACTCGACGATGAAATAGAGTGGTAATTAAAGGAGATGAAAGCAAATAAGGCCGTGGGGGTAGACAACATTCCTGTGGAACTGTTGAAATGTTTATGAAAATGTGGGAAGAAGACTCTATATGGACTGATTCGTAGTATCTATGAGGAAGGAATCTGGCCGGAAGATTTTGTGAGATCGGTGTTAGTCCCTATTTCAAAAAAGGCAAAGGCTATATCATGTGAGGATTACAGAACAATAAGTTGGATATCCCACGCAGCTAAAGTTATTTCCAGGATCATCAACAAAAGGATAGAGAGTAAGGCAAATGATTACTTAGGGGATGATCAGTTTAGGTTCAGGAAAGGAAGAGGTACGCGTGATGCCATTGCAGTAATGAGATCACTAGTCGAGAGGAATATAGAATACAATCAGGACGTTTTTGCCTGTTTTGTAGATTTCAAAAAAGCGTTTGATAGAGTGAATTGGGAAAAATTAATGCGTGTATTGCAGAAAATAGGAATGGATTGGAGGGACAGGAGACTAATCCGCAACCTGTACATGTCTCAGACTGCTCAGGTGCGAGTGGGGAACGGAGAGTCAGGATGGGCAGTGTTAGGAAGAGGTGTAAGGCAGGGTTGCCCATTGTCACCGGTACTGTTCAACGTGTATGTAGAGGAAATGATTAAAGAGGCATGGGAAGAACTGGAGGTAGGAATGAAAGTCGGAGGGGAATTCGTAAAATCGGTTAGGTTTGCTGATGACCAAGCATTAGTTGCTCAGTCAGCAAAGGGGTTGCAAGCATTGTTGAGTGAATTGGAGGTTCAGTGCGATAGCTATGGGATGAGAATCAATATTAATAAAACAAAAATTATACGATTCTCCAGAAAAAAAGGCTAAGATAAATATTAAAATAGGCGGGGAAAGAATAGAGCAGGTAGAGCAGTTTACATATCTCGGAAGTGTTTTGGACCAATACGGTCAAAGTGGAAGTGAATTCTTTTAAAGGAGAAGAATTGCGCTAGCTATGTACGGCCCGGAAACGTAGTCGTTGAAGCAGGAGGATAGACGTAGATTGGAGACTTTTGAAATGTGGGTTTGGAGAAGAATGGAAAAGGTGAAATGGACCGAAAGGAAAACAAATGAGGAAGTACTAGAAATGGTGGGGGAGGAGAGGGGTTTGTTGAGACATATCCTATGGAGGCAGGAAAAATGGATGAAATGCGTATTGAGCGGTAGTGGAATCTTGAAGAAGGTAGTAGAAGGGAGAATGTTGGGCAAGCGAGGAAAGGGCAGGAACAGGATAGAGATGTTGGACGGGATGACTGGAGGAAAGAAATACACAGAGATGAAGAGGGACCTGTTGTAGAGTAGGTTGCTGGATTGGGTTTTGTTTGGAGTTACAAAATATTTAATTCATTGTCTCGGGCGTGACTTCATGGAATCGACTTAGCATAATGAAAAGAGAAACTTTATAATTTCACATATACACGTCACACACACACACGTCATCATCAGGTCCTGATGATGACGTGCCACGTCGAAACCTAGGTCGTCCGTCTAATAAATCTATGTGGAATTATAAAGTTTTTCTTTTCATTATTTACAAAATGTTTATTTGATAGTTGTGTGTATCGAAAAACCTACCTTAACCGGTAGATTATCTAATAATAACACATATTTTAGCAAATATTTACTGTAATGTCACCGTTTTGAATCAAGATACAATTCCCAATACTGCTTGCTGAGTATTTTCAAACAATAAATTAGTCTTGAACGTGTAGTTTGTTTTGGAATTTTCTTCGTTATTCGCATTTCCTATTTAGAATTTGATGAGAATGGTGATCAGAATTTTCACGCTTGACCGAGAGAGCGGCACACAGCGACGGAGATGAAAAATTAACAATCAATTAGTCCGCTTTCGTGAATTGTAAAAGAGACGGTGAGGGGTGGAACAGTCCGTTTGGCTCGTTCGACATTGTTACCTGATTCGGTATTCGCGGATAACCATAAGGCTCCTCTCCTTTTCACCGTTAGCCTTTCGGGTCACAGAGTCGCAATTTAAACTTCCATATGGTTCTGGAGCACTCCACCAACCCGCCCTCTCTAACCCGATGACCCTATGTCCTCTCCATCCACGCTACCTACCGATTCGACATCTCACTTCGTAAAAATTGATTACCCTCCGCTATTTGAGTTTACTTTTGTCGACGGACGTTCAACTAATGGAAAGACATGAATCAATGAATCGTTAAGGGAATTCAAATGCGAATGGAAGCGTGCAGTAAAAAAAAAGGAATGTTGGAACTCCCTTGTTTCCCTCAGAAATTGATTGGGTAAATAGCTGATGCTGAATGGATCTCATTCATATCTTCCCACTTGCAGCGATTTTAAATCTCAGGCCAAGTCACGAATGCATCGGAAAAAGTAATTACTACGTTTTCTGAGAAGTGAGAAAACATCGGATTATTTCTCTGAAATGATAAACCAGTCAACAAGGTGTGACTTGACCGTGGGAAACATATTTGACCATCCTTATATAATTGGCTATATCTTAATTGGAGATTTAGTTAATTTGACTTCATAGTAATCGGATATAAGGTAGAGTAGGATCTTTGGGGTTTTTTTATTTCTGACGTCCTGCTTATAGTGGTGCCATTTGTAACTTCGAGGTGCTTGAAAAATATATGCATGCATAAAAAAATATTTATCAGCAAAAAGCACAATGGAGCCAAACTTTTCTTGAGAAGCAGTTGTTACGAAGGAAGATATATAAACTCACTTTGGATTATGTTTAGATAATTACTCTGTGTGATCTAATTTGATGTCAGAATGTGTAATTAAATAACATCTCTGTCATTTGTCTTCTCTCCTTACGCCTAGCGCTACAAGTTATTTTAACTGTGTTCCCAGTATATTATTTTTCTCATATAAAGTTTTGTAGATTTCGCCGCCATCCTTTGAGTCATATTTTTATTCCTTAAGTCATATTTTTTCCCATGGTTCCACATGTTTGCCACACGCTAAATCCTGTATCTCATTGGCATTTAAACCTCTAATTTTTCATAAATTTATTACGTCAGGTAAAATCGACGTTGACCGAATAAATATAGTAAGACATTGCTCCAAAAGACTACCGTATGGCTTTGGTTGATCTTTTCCGCTCCGTAGTTAAGCTAAACCTACAGTACTGGATGTTGGAATGCGTATTTGGTTTCTGGCTCATGATCTGAGCAAAGACTATGCGTGTCTCATTTGCTGGTAATTGTGTGACCCATACAGCTTCATACCTGGAGGTGATAGTGGTGATTCACTGGAGAATTGTATACAGGTAGTCACATCGAACCCACGTACTGTCCTACGTACTCGAATAGAGAACTGATTGTAATTTAATTCTATATATTTTCTGGTAGGAGTGACTAATTGTCCCCTATTCAGTTTGAATTCCACTACTAACTGTAACTTTTTCGTTCTACGTTCGTCTTTATATAACTTGAGTTGTGGCTATGTGTTTATGGTTCTTACGATTTCTCTTACAACTTTTCCTTGTGTTCAATACTTCTTATTTCCTGGGAAACCTGTTGTATTTAATGATCTTTATTTCCCCTGTGGTTCTAATCATTATTTTTTCTTCTTTTACATCTTCGTTGACTTCATCTTACACTCAAGTGTCAGTATCCAAATTCAACGTGATTGTTTAAAAGCCACTTTTATAACCTAGTTTGCTATTTTTGAATCAGCAAACATTCATTCACGTATCGGCATCAGTAAAAGCGATATTTGGATAAATTCCTGATACAGATTAAAAGATCTTTTGTTAGCGGGTTGTTATAAATAAATAACCAATCGGTAACTGCTTAACTATTTAATACTCTGTCAACACAAATCAAAATACTCTGAATTATTTATCATCACCTGCATATTAATCCGATATTCTATCGTTGGTTTAATAACTATCTTCTGCTATAGGATTCATTTTGAGCTGTGTTATCTCTAAGTCGTTTTGAATTATTTACGATATTTTTATTTTGTAATATACTGATAAATTATGCATAACATATAGAAAAATAAGGAAAGACTCGAACTTGACGGAATAAATTAACTCAAGTTTTTATGTCGTGACAAGCTTACCAGTATTCCTGTATAAAATTCATGCTCATCACTTGAACTCGCCCGAGGGATGCGTCCCGAAATCGTTTTTAGATAGATATGACCTTTCTTCAATAATTCAAGAAATTTTTAGCAGTTGACGTCGAAGTCTAGGGCTACAATTTTGCCGTCACGTCCCGTGAAACCTACTCCATGGCGTATGGACATGCCCGTCACGTTTTCTGTTTTGACCTCGTGTGACAATTTCATTCCGTTTCATTTTGTTTATTTAACTTAAATATCGTGAACATTCTACTACCTTGGCCAGAATAGTATGGGCATTATTCCGATTTAAAAATAGCGTAACGAAGATTTATTATTGATCTGGCGGTATAAATCACTTTTAAAGACTCGGGTTACTGAACAGTGCCATACTTCCAGGCTCAACTTAATCGATACTGCATATTCTATAAAATATACCATGATAAGTCTCTGGGCCTTTTTTATGCAAAATTATTACTTAAACCCATCTATTGTCTTTTCATCCAAGTATTTTCCTATCTCACCCTTACCCCGCATTCATGTCCTTACCTCGGTCATCATCACTTCATTGTCATTCGGAATTCCCTGCATTAACTTTTCCTCCTTTGTTGAATTTTACGCCACGACGCTCTCTCTTCTTCTGCCAAGATTAAAAAGGATTCCCGGGTAAAGAAATGGGATAATGGTATTATAATTAATTGAGTAGTGCGCCTTCAACCCCAAATATTTCAAACACAAAGTTTCACAACTAAAGTTGGAGTTGTCATGTTAAAAGTTGACGTGGTGATATGTTACCGAAATCGAAAACCTAAAGGTCATACATTTTATCTAAATTTAGTAGCAATTTTTTTATCTTTTAGTGGACCTGATCTATACACATGATGTGACTTAAGAACCTGAATATTAAATTTGATCATCGTAAATATGAAAAACTTTAAGTGCGGCAGCATCACAAATGTGAACCAGAAACATTCAAATTACCTGCGTTTGAAATAAAAACGTTTATTTTCACATGCGTCACAATAACTGCTTATTCGAGGATTAGATCTGATTAAAAAAGATAGAGCAACCCGTCAGGCCAATATGTTGGCGGGAACAAAGAACATGATCCCATTGCACTAACGAGAAGAGTAGAAAGGAATATCGAAGATAAACAGATGGCTTTTTGTGTTTCGTGGATTTCATGGATTTTCGAGGCATTTAAATGCCTAGAGTAATGGAAATATTGCGATATACTATAGTATAGTAGGACTTAGGGAACTAATCCGAAATTTGTACATGAATCCGACGGTGAAATAATGAGTAGCAGATGTAGTACCGGGAAGAGTAGTGATTGTCAGGGGAGTGGGGTATTGCCATGCCGGTTATCACAGGTACGTGTTCACTTTTCAATATACAGGCGTAAAAAGCATGAACTTTAAACCGTAATAATCATTCGCCTTTCTCGGGATGTATACAGAGTAGAATGGGAAGGGAATAAAAGATGATAGGAACGATGTAGTCTGGTTTGTTTATGATCGAGTGTTATTAGTCAGACAGCCAACAAACTACAGTTATTGCGTGCATTGGATGATTTCCAGAAACAATAGGTAAGATATTGAATGAAAATCAACCACGTGAAATTAAAATTAATGAATTTTAACCGTTCGGGAATCAGGAACACTAAATTTAAAAATAAATAATGATGGAATAAACCGGAATAGCAGGGGTCTTGAACAGCTTGTGGTGCGATGGATAGCGTACCGGTCGTTCTACACTTATGGGCCTGGATTTGGATCCCGTTCGAGGCAGAATTGGAAAACCGCTCGAATGGCATCTGCAAAGCACTTTTGGGTGAATATGCTGTACGTTTGATGGGACGAACTGTAGATACCTTGGCGCGTTTCTTTAAGTGTAAGCCAAATCTCCATCTTGGCCCTATTCCTTAAAATTCTTCCTCTTTCAAAAACCCGCCTATCCGTAATGCCATTGAACTTAGCTTAGCCTCGCGCAACGTAATGAGCATCACATTCTCTCATTTTAATCAAAGCTTTCAAGGATGATGGTAATGTGCCAACACATATAGGATTGTTTCTTAGCATGGAAATGCCAAGAACATGTAAATTACATCTGAAAAATATTGACAAAGTATTTATAGGTTACGAAACAAAGGTTACGAAAAGACATAAACAGAAACTATTGAACGGCTATTGAAATATTTATAAGACAATTGGTTAAGTAAAACCAAAATTCCAGAATATAGATTTCTATTTAATTAATTCTGTTTGATCTGTGTAGAAACATTAGGTATAGAGTATAGGTATGAATATTTGTAATTTCTACAATCGATTAGATTCCTTTAATTCAGCCACTCTTTAAGTTCTGATTATAATACTACAGCAAGCAAGTGTGCCTGAATCCTGTGATTATTGGTAATTTTCCATCAATATATTCATTTTTAATAAATTATTAGATACACTAGTACACCCGATGAGGTGGCTATTGTTATATAATAATCTTTAGTTGCCTTAAACGTTTTGGAAACAAGATTATTTTGAATATGATTTGTACGCAAATATTAAAATATATCGGCCTTAGTGTCGTGCCTTAAAATTTGAAATTGAAAAGAATGAAATTGATGCACTATCCTTTCTGTATAATATACCACTTCTCTTTCTCCCACTGCGTACAATTTTTCTGCATTTCATTAATAGTGGTCCATTCTCTGAGGATGGGTCTCGTATCGGGGTGAGATAACCCTAGCGTAATATGTTGAAAAGCTGATAAAATAATACGTACATTAATTTGCAATAAATTATAACTAATATAAATAACTAATTCTTTTAATCTAGAGCTTTCAAAACCACCTCCGGATTTTACCAGGAGGCGAAAACGAATGTTTATGAAAGAAAAACACCGAAATGCTTCTTAAGCGTTGATGATTGAATGGTGCTATGGTTAAATTGTGAACAGTAATACTATGAAACGTATTGACAAGAAAACAGAAAGGATGGCTATTTATACGATAAAGATAATTCCATTAAATTAGGCAATTAATTACTCTACCAAACGATCTTAATTCAAAGAACTACAATTTTCTTGAAAATGTAGTTTATTGGAAACATATCTTAATAATTTTGAAGTCAACTAAAATTTATTTACATTTTGCAACTCGAAAGGATAAATGTGTGAATGACACATATTGTTCTCTTACCTCTCATCGTACTCACCATTAGAAATCTTTTTTTATATTTATATGGTAGTGTATGGAAAGAATTATTTCTCTCACTGAGGCAATGAGTACTTGAAATAAAATGTATGAAAAGAAGTTTTTTTACTCGGTGTTAAATTTAATATTCAAAGTTAATTTTGCGAGGAGTTATTCGTACCTAAATTGGTAATTTTACTTTTTATTGAGATCATATTGGCCAATACTACCAAACGTATAAAAATATTACTTTTACCGTAATGAGTGCCAAATTAACATGTTAAATTAATTAAAAAATATAATGTAAATAATGGGTAATAATTTAGTTTACTTCCTTTAGTGTTAGCTCAAATAATTAATCGCAGTCATAATTGACTACTTAAAGGATTTGAACAGCAGGATAATCGTTAAGATGGGCATTAGGAAAATTATAATTGTTTAAATAATAGCCACATATTTTAGCATCTAGTAATTGTTATACACATAATTGATGACACTAAACAGTTCGTAATAATTGTTATTTTAGAAAGAATCATGGCTTAGAGTAAGGACTTTATCTATATCCAATATTGAAATGTAGAGGAAGTACATATATAAATGGGTGTGTTAACCACTTTTACAGCATTAGGAACAAAAAAAAACATTCGAAACGTCTATTAAAAATTTTCTATCTTTTAAATTTCATTTAAAAATGTCTTATTGCTCGCCGTAATTGATCCCAACGAGAGGGCGTGTATAATCCGTTTGGCAAGAGTATCAAGATATGGAAATACATTCCGGATAAACTAAGAATAGGTTTGTATAAAATGGATGAAGATAAACAGTACAGATATATGTACATCTTCTTCAAGATCTAATTTAGATAAACGAAGAGAGAGACCAAAATGCAATTAAAACATTCCTGTCTCTGAAAGCCACAATGGGATGAATTCCTCGGCATTTAATATTTGTAAATGTGCAGAAAGAAGCTAGGAGGAGGAGGAAGTGATAGTTTGAGTGTATGAGGAGAGTACGAGGGCAGGACCGGGAGAGAGGTCGGTCCGGAGTTCAAAGATTAGCCCAGGGAGCGCAGTTCACGAGAGTGGGAACGGGCGGCCGGGGTGCGCGGGTGGCGCACGCATTCATTGTATGGTGGGAAGGAGAATCCAGGAGGGAAATGAACGGGTCCGGGAGTACGATGAACCAAAAGGAGGAATGTTATATCGGTTTTTTCGCGCGCGCAGGGCCACTTCTCTTTCTCTTTTTTTTGTTATTTGCCGGACGCGTTCTGATACAAAGGGTTAATGAGCACCCGGGTGTGGCGCGCATCCGGCGGAGGGGAAAACAAAGGCGTGTCGCCGGCCCGCATTGTCCCGATGGGCACGTGATCCCGTAGACCCTCTATTGAGAGGCAGCGGCGCGGGAATGACGAAGGGAGTCTACCGTGAGATGGCAGTGTGCCCGCTTCCTGCCTCCCAGGATATGGCGAACGTCCCCACCCCCATCCCCCCGACTCTCACCCATTCCAACCCCTCTTCCTTTTTTTCATTTCGCACCCCGTCCCCCGCACGCCAGTCCTTCCCTTTCATTCTGGCACCCCTTTTGCACCCTCTGCCACACATACATCTCACCCCTACGCTCCCGCTTGCGATTCCGACGCGAGAATAATATAAAAAGGGTATATAAACGAGTCACGATCCCCTTTGATTAATTATCCTCCTGTTTTTTCTCTCTCCATGCCGCCGCGTTTTTTTTTACAGGCGCCGGATATAGCCAGATTTTTTTAATTTGGAGGATATTTTTGTCGCAACGTTTTCGGATGGAGTCCCGTCAAAATCTTATTAATGCCGGATTTCAGTGTTCACTGCCACCGAAGTTCATCTCCATCAGACAACATGAAACGCGAGAGATGTCTTGATAGCTATTTTCCCTTTCGTTTATTCGCGAATACATTTTGGAGCATCAAGAAGCATTCCAGCAGTTAAATAAAACCTCTGCTCGATGGAAATGTTTAATATTTTCAGGTTCTGGAATATTTGGCTGAAATTTAGTCTGTGTCAGTGAGGAATACATTTTTGTTTTGGCCACATAACAATTTCGCCCTGAGAAATTAGCGCGGTATGCCGTGCCTAAGCTTGGCTTTTCATTCTAATTAATTTGAATTATTTCCATTCAACCGAGCGTGAGTCATCTGTGATTGAACAATGGAAGGAATTTTGTTCCGTAACGCGTGCGGCAACTGGAATTACAGATGTTTCACTCCGTAAGCTTAAAATTCGTATTCCCCGCGCGCCTGGAATATATATACTATTCTCTGTCGGCATTTCGTATGTTTACACCATACATGCAGGCAATCCATTGCGGGAATATGCTTTCGAAAAATTTTACTTAAAAATAAGAATTAATCACGTTTTGTTTCAAGATTCCTGAGAATACCGCCAAATGTTTTGTCAAATGAGTTATGCGTTCACTCAATGAAGTGTAAATCTTTATTCTGCACTTAAAAAAACAAACATTATAAAACTTTTCCTTGATGTCATGTGCTGAAAAAAGCAGACCAGATATGTTATAATTTGGATGATCTACACTCTTCAGACACTTAGCTTAATCGGTATGTTATTTTCTTTGCATCGAGAGACCATCCATTTTATGATAACATGTAATAATTCAATTCCAACGTAACGTGAACCATAGTGTTACATAAGTAGCAAAACTAGCCATTTGAGCCCAAGCGTAATTAATTGAAACCCAAGTGTATTGAAAATACCCGCACTCACCGATTTGAATTTATGAAAACCTTCCATAATTGGATGGGGAAAGAAAAGAAAAAAAAATAATTCTAATAAATAATACCATTATCCGGAAATTCCATAATTTCTACATGTGTCACCATCAAGTACCCTGGTCGAGCACCTAAAGATGTTAAAATATATTGAGATTTCCGTTGCGAGAATTACCGATTATACTTAGTAGAGTTAAAAGTGTTTTCCCTCTATCCCTAAACCGATGTACTTAAATATTTGGGTAGACTTAAAAGTTTTTCAGGAAGGTCTCTAAGAAATTAAAGTTGTAAACATTTACAAAGTAATAAAAAGAGACGCTTCAGGCGTGATATTGTGGAATATCATGATTAATTAAAATTGGCGATTTTCCACAAAATATTTGGTTGAAAATTGCCAATTTTAATTATTTTGCAAAGTCAAGGTAATGCAATGTTCTTTTGTCAATAAGAAAATTTATAAAAATTACCGAGCAAACTATTTACTATGCACATAATTTAAGTATTAATTCCTTTGTAGATTTGCACCTTGTAAAACTCTACAATCGCCTAATTTAACATTTCAAAATCATTTGTTTTCCATTGCCTCCCTCCCAAATCTGCTCAAATATAAATGCCAAATATGTATTTATGTTGGTAATCTGGGCTCTATATGTATCTATAAGTATTTATTTGATATTCAAAGTAAGAATTTAACCTCAATATGTTTTTTTATTTAGTTTACATAGCTTATTTCCTCAGACGAATATTTACATTATACGAAACTTATTTGTTTTTCGTAACGCATACAAATGCTAAAAAGAGATTGTAGGCAGTGGGTAGAATTTAGGAGAAAACCTCGACACACCCTGACGAAGGCGATATCTTATAAACGAATCACTTAACTTTGAGTGGGCTGCAATTGAATCCTAGGTTTGTATCATAATAGCATATTTTAGTATTAAAACTGAAATTGAACGGAAATGTGATCATATGCTTTTCGCCTTAATTTAATTAATACTGATTTTAGGTCGTCGTGGTTACCTGCGTTTAAATTTGTGAATTACCTGCAGCAAATAAATATGAAATCAATTATTTTCAAGTTTTGATACACGTATGATATTTTGGTAAACATTAAAAATTTAAATATATTCAAATAAAATAATAAATAAAATATAGAATAAAAATGTCATTAATTTTAAATATTACGATATTTTACCATTTAAATAATGGAATTAAATAAGCATAAAACCAGTAACTATTCGATACTGCATTTGAAAACGAACCTCTCAATCTCAGTCACTCACTTCTTCTCCCTCACCTCTCACTGACTTTTTTACATCTACACAATTCGCGGAAGTCACCGCAAGAGAGTGTGGCTGGGCGTGTTAGGACACCAGCCATACATCGCAACTGCGTGCAAAACAGACAAAAACATACGTATGCATCATGCAAATCTTAGTTTTACTTACGCACAGGCAAATACAAGGAACTGATAGATAAAAGCACATACACCTAAGAATGCACTAGATGTCTACGCGGAAATATTTTTCTCGCTTGTACGAGAAAAACTACGCTTAATCGTATAACACTTAAGCTTGCGCGTATAATTCGATTTTTACTATTTTTTAATGACTTCGAGTTTTTACTTTTATTTTTCTTGCTTGGCCGAGAAAAGAACGAATTTTTATATATTTCAGTACTGGACCTTATCTTCGTGGTCTAACCTGTTTAAATAGTGTGGAGTCAAAATAATTGTGGAGTCAAGTTTAAACTCATGTATTCTGAACCTTGATAAAATACTAAGTATTGTTTGCTTTATTCGCGTCTCAAGCGAATCCCTAATTCTTATAAAAGGCCCGTCACGGTAGTCTTCATATTGTGACAAAATTTGACGAATCTAGCGGATTTTCTCTAAACTTAATCTAATTCTTTTTTCAGCGATTATCCCATAAAAACCCAAATACGTGCGGTGTATTCCAAGTTGTAAATTGTAATTTCTAAGGAAAGCGAGATGACTCATATCTTTTAATTATCATATAACATTTTCCCACCCCGTGCAATGAACCCGAGTTTCTTTAAATCGGATCCGTATATTCCCTTGATTTGCGTTTCTCACGGCATAGCGCTAGGACTACCCGGAAATATTTAACTTGATTTCCTGTAGCTAACACTGAACCCTCTATTGTATGGTTGATATCCTGCTAATCAATTCCTTTACTCCAAAATTTTATTCAATCAAATGTTTTGTCTAAATTGGTAGAGATTAAACCCACATTCTACCGGAGAGAACTTTCAATTCGGTCATCATATAATACTGTATTTCTACCAGATAATGTAGGTATTGGATAGACATACATCTGTCCTTTACAATGGTATAACCATGCTTTCCCCTCCCAGGTAGACACAACTTGAAAACCGACAATGCAATAAGCTCCTCTTCATTTGGGATATTTCCTCCCTTCATTCGTATATTTTGGTCTTATTTTACCCTTGGTGAAGTTCATCCTTGAAAATAGTTGATCACACATTTTGATAAATTCAATAAGATAAATTAGGCGTTATTGTAAAATGGTGGACGTTTCATTATAAGTAGAATGAATTAATTACATTCTGATGAAGAGACACGATCAAATTACTCTTTTGGTTGAGTAATATATTTTGATTTCATTCTTCCATTTGAATATTTCCAGCTAAGATACTTTTGTAAACTAAAAATAAACTTGTAAATGTGCAGAATACTTGATTTTTTCCTGGATATCAGGAAATCTGCTTTCAAATTTAGCCAAGGTGCTTCATTTCAGTATCACTTTGGAGGCTGTTATACTTTGCCTTTGTACATAACGTTTTAAAGATAAGCTGATTTTAACTTTGAAAAAAAATCCAGTATATAACCCGAGGATAGACGTAGATTGGAGGCTTTTGAAATGTGGGTGTGGAGAAGAATGGAGAAGGTGAAATGGACCGAAAGGAAAACAAATGAGGAAGTACTGGAGATGGTGGGTGAGGAGAGGGGTTTGTTGAGAGAAATCCTATGGAGGCAGGAAAAATGGATGAAAGGCGTATTGAGCGGTAGTGGAATGTTGAAGAGGGTAATAGAGGGGAGAATGTTGGGCAAGCGAGGAAAGGGTAGGAACAGGATAGGGATGATGGATGGGATGAAGGGAGGAAAGAAGTACACCGAGATGAAGAGGGACCTGATATAGATTAGGTTGCCTGATTGGGTTTTGTTTGGAGTTACAAAATATTTATTTGATAGTTGTGTCCATCCAAAAACCTACCTTAACCGGTAGATTACCTAATAATAATAATAATATAACCCGCTCATGACTACTGCATTACCGAAGTAACCCAACCAATGGTTGGCGTAGCAAGTTTCTCTACTCCATTGTTGTGACAAATAATTTGGAAATATACCCAAAAACTTATTTAAATCATTGATAAATTATTTATGTCATTTTAAAATTTTATTTTGGCATGCAATCGTAGCCGATCTTCACACGGCCCGTAGGTTGCGAATCGCATGGAAAGACGTCTCTTACTAAGATAATTCGCGAGTAGAGTTCGATCATCCTTTATTTTTCAAATTTCGATGATTTCACTGTACGCACAAATTTCTACAGTTTGAAGTGCAAAATATCAATTGCCATTAAGTAATTTATTTATACCGTGTGTATATGATGTATCTTACTGTTGAAATGGAAAATTAAACGACAGCTTTTACACATGAAAAAATTTTTTATTCACCACCTAGGTTTCGTTATAGTACAACATCAATGGGGTTCGAATCCCGGTCAAGGCGAATGATTTTTACACTTTGAAATTGTTGCATTGAAATGCATATTAGCGGGGGACTCCGTTAAAAGTGACTGTTGCGGCATCTCTCGCAGTTTCTTGAAACTTGTCTAAGGTTGACCTGATGACCATGACGAAACCTAGGTAGTGAATTAAAAAATGTTTTACATGGAAAAGCGAAGTTGTTTAATTATTAATTTCAATATGAAGATTTTCCAACAAGTTACACCAGAACTATATCCGATCGTTTTTCCGTTCCTGTCCATTTTTCGTCTAACAAGCTGCCTTCATCCTTGCGAATAAATTGCCCTTCAACATATTTTAGCTCAATATATGAATAATAATTAATCAATGCTAAGGTATTAACACGATCAATCAGTTCAGACCATCGACCATCACGGTGATATAATCCAAGTGTTCGCCTCCTGCAACTGTCCCATGTATCCTATTACCTGCATATCTGTTCAATCCCATAGCTCCTGGCACTGACATCTACCGTCACCTGTTTCTCGTAATTAATCCTCGATCTTCCTCCGTAATACCTACACACTCTTTTCTTTCAATTATTGCTTTCAATAAAACCTTGTATTTCAGGAGTTGTCCAACCTACTTCCCTATTCTTCATGAAATTGTCCTCCATAGAACACGTTCCTCGCACCTTTCATAATAGTACTTCACTTTATTCTTTTTATTCAAATTTATTTTTACCGTATTACGTTAGCACCGATTTTCTAATGATAAATCTTCCTATATTTCATATCGTCCAAGGTCTTCTTAACATGGATATAAATTCTAAAAAACAAACACACATATAAAGAATCCTCTTCATCAGTATTTCAATCTAAAGATTGATTTACTGTAGTTCTCCATTCTTCTCTATTCAGTGTTAATGCTCTCACCTCATAGCTCTTCTGTTTTCTTCCTAATGTGCCCTATGTACTCTTCTATCTCTTAACCTTCCTCACGGGATCTTCCCTCCAATTTTCCCTTCTATCTAATGAATTGTGCCTCGAAGTGTGTTCAATCCATCTAGTTCTTCTTTGCCGTAAAAGTTTTCATATAAAATTTTCCTTTTTTGCTCTCCGATATCCTGTTTCCCATTATTCCTTCCTTTTATAGTCTATGATCCCTTTTATTCCCTTTGAATTCCAGAGAATAAATATCAATAGGCACTAGGAGCTAGGCCTTATTATTACTTCCAAGACATAATAAATAGGACAAATGAAAAGAACGTAATACAGAGAAACTGTCTGGAGGTGAATGAATTAGCACTGACTCTAGAAAAATGGAGAGCTACAGGAAACCAATCTTAGGATTGATATGCTGACTATGATGATCAAAACTAGATCTTTGGTAAATGTTGTCGTAACATTCATGATTATGACTATGGTTTCAGGGAGCATATGGTGCTATCAAAGGAATTCTGCTCATGTTCTGGCACAGTGAGTCATACATATTTAAAAAGCGTATTACGAGAAATCCCAGTTTGCATTCATAGTAGTTTTTATAGGATGGGCAGGGAAGAATAAAGGGTGAAAAGAAACCCGGCGTCGGCATTGGCCTATTCTGAACGAAAAAGTCCAAGGTGTCTGCAGCCTAACGTCCCATCCGACGGACGGCGTACTCACTCAATGTGCTCTGCACAAAGCATAGGGATCAGAATACTTCTGAAAATTATCTGTCGCCCGAATTCGAACCCGGGCTCTCCGGGTGGGAAGCCAATACGTTAGGCACCGCAACATCCCCATCCCCTTTTTTTCAGTCTTTGACTCATTCAATCCCTCTTGCATGATTTTTTTATAAGATTTTTGTCAGTCTCCTATTATTCAAATTTCCTCCATTCATAATTCTTCTGTCTCCACGATGCCAAATTTTCCCCAGTCTCTAATTTGTTAGTAAATGTTCCTCTATTTTTTAATATCTCTCAAGAGAATAGGAGTGCAATAAGAGCTCTCTCTTGTCATTATTTATTTAAATCATAATTGGTATTGATATATAAAGCTTCGTTATATGGGACACGTGTTGTGATATGATTTTATAGATATTCTAATGACTAAGTATTTCGCTTTCATAATAATTCGTAAGAATTTGCAGCAAAATGTCAATGTGTGGTTAGACACAAATGATAAAGGAAATATATCATTTTAATAAGTTATTGCTAATGCATCATTGTTTTCTTTTTTCAGTAGCTAATAACGCTAGAGGAAAAAAATAATCTTTAAATCTCTCTGATTAACAGTTCATATTTTCGTGCAGTATTGCCTTCCCTGATAGATATTGAACAAAGTTATTTTTTTCACGATTTACTGAGTAAAATTGGACAATTAATACGAATATAATGAAATTAAACTTGCATTTGGAATTACACAATTGTTCTCTGTATTTCCATTCAAATTTCAACCTGATTTTTTTGAAACTGGGATTCATTGAGAATGTTCTTGTAATATTCGACGTGGTGTGCGGTTTAAGATGATCAGTTAGTGACCTCAGAAACTTAAAGACACTAGAATAAATGCCACTTGGGAAATCATTCACAAACTGTGCATACAAGTGTGAGAATCACCGCAGAATGAATCCAATTCAGGCGAATGATTTTTGAGCTCTGACTGAATGCTACCTTTCTAAGCGTTTTACTTCCAGACCTTTCACAATTGCCGACTTCAAAATGCCACTGCACTTATTACTTGTGTTCCCTATTTTACAATCGTTGTAATATTGGATCCCGGTAGTAAAGTATGCTTAGCAATGTTATGCTACTCATGAAAACACAAGAGTGGTCTAGAAGTTCACTAGCGTAAAATTTGCAGTAAATACTTCAGTCCTTCTTTTTCTCTTCACATAACCATTTCTGGATTAGCATTAGCAGCATTCTCCTCAGTAAACCCTTGAAATATATTCAATCTTCGGAAGTGACAACTACTGATATTGCATTACGGGAGCGGAAGCCATTTTTACTCTCCGTAGTTGCTTTCAGAGGAAAAGGCTAAATAAATCAATATTTTAATCCGCAAATAAAAAGTATAAGTACATTAAAAAAATAATAAATTCCACTTATAAGTAGTTTTAAATTCTTTTTGTACTGAATTTTATCTAGAACTTTCTTAAGATAGAAAAGAATAATTAACTTTCAGGCTCCTTTATAATCACATTACATGTGATTAGAAACTCATATGATGTTTTTTTTGTCCTTGATTCATTAGAGGTTATAAATTATTACTTTTAATTAATGTCTCTCATGGAGTCATATAATTTGAAAGAGATTTTGAATTAAATTTCCTTATGTGAAATAATTTTGGCGTTAATCATAATTTTAGGTAGGAAGGGACTTAACTTTTGCCTTTACATCTGGACTTTTCTTTGTGTCAGGTACAGATGAAATTCACCTCTAAACAATTTAACACGTAAATTATTCTAAATTTTTGTGTTATAAATCAACATGTCTGATTTAAAACTTAAATGCTTATTCTGTAATGTCTGACATTAAATATTAAAATGGCTAAAGAATAGATTTAATTTTGTTTAAGTTGAATTTCTTTCTGAATCGCTTGGGATGGGTTACGTTATTTTGTATTGTGTTTAGTTATTTGAAATATTTTAACTCGTTCTATTTCCAAGACATGTCTTAATTTACCGACATTTTAGTTTTATTATTTAAAATAGATATTTATATTATCTTAAAGTTACATCTCCCTATTCCAAATTATATTGATGATTTACGCTTTTCTTATGTTTTATATACGCATGTACCTACCGAGTTATTATTATATTATTATCATTACCAACTAAAATAATTATCCTCAATTAGTGCCTACTCGTAGAAAGGTCAATTATTAATTTTTATTATATATTAAAGAGTTCATAAAATGTTGATGATAAAAATTAATGTAGCCTGAGGATTAAATTTTAGAATTATCTGATCCGTTATCATATTTACTCATTACGTAAATGCATTATTTCATAATTCATGCCAGTCTTTCCTCCTTTGAAATATAATATTCGTGTTTTAGGTCTCCCCTTTGTTGTTATAACTCAATGAAATGAAAACTTTCAAAATTCACCTCTAGTCTCTAATACATTAAGTAAGTATTTGTTCATTGTGTAATGTGAGCCCAGAACCGTTTTATGTATTCATATAATCGGTATCTTGCGTAAGAGTTTGGCATCGATAACATTTTCGTTACCGCAGAGCAACCCTTAGAAGCCCTTCGGCGTATTCTTCACAATCAACGTGGTCAGATGGACGTTACATCCGGAATAAAAGATACTATTGTGAGATAAATTTAGTGATATTTGGTGAAATTATGAGAAATACTTACTTACATGAAAATAATCCCCGGAGATCAACCATCTTCAGAAAAAACTAATACATTTTTGCAAAGTGATGATGAATTACATATTTCAGGAAGTTTCAATGCCATGTTGCTCTCACAACTGGAGTCATTTCGTTCATTCATTTTGAACAAATATTATTCCCGTCCAAATCACAAAGGTTCAGTGCTAACAAAATCGGCTTTTTCCCGATAAATTAATTGGTAGAGATGTACTCGATTTCTCCGAAATTAAAATTTAAACATGAAGAAAGAATCAGCATCAGCACACCTTCAAACGAGTAACAGTGTGTGTGTGTGTACTTTCAGCGACTCGTTCTTTCTCCTAAGGGATTTGTGTACTGCGCCGGTGAAGTGTGAAATAAGGGGTGATTATTTACGAAGCCTTAAAATGACCAAAGGAGGGCTCAGAATTTCCCTCGAAAGATTTGCGAAAGACGCCAACCGGTGCCCCCACCATCAGTGCTAGTTGGTGCCTAAGTGGTTTATCTGACTCAGTAAACGAGCAAATTGCCCTCCAAAAAAAAAGAAACACTAGGAAATATTTAGATGATAACAAAAGTTTCAGAATATTTGGCGCCCCCCCCCCCATAGTTCAAAGGATACGTAAAATCAAATGAATGTGTAGTATTGGATTCACAACACCAGAGGTTTGGTGAACCAGGTGCTTTTGACCCTAGTAGAATTCAAATTCTAACCCAAACACCAAAGGCTTGGTCTACTGGTATAAGACACATCAGTTATAATTGCTAGGAAAAATTAATCTCTAACTTATATGAAAGAAGAAAATTGTAATCTTTTACAGTCCTGTGTTAGACAAATAAATTTGGTGTGGTGGAGGAAAATATAATATTACAAATCGTTTCTTTGACCGTAGACTTCTATGAAGGTTATTAATATTGTTAACACTAGTCTATCAGCTAAGGAAGGTTTTTGATAATCCCATATACAAAGTGCTGCTACATGAATAAGCCCCCATTTTACACGAAACTAAATCCGTATCACGCAACACTACAAAATACCACTAAATTCTTTCTGCCTTCTTTCATTCCGACTGACATGCCTAATTTTTTCCATTTACCGCGCGTATGCAACATTTGCGTGAATCTTCTTCAATCTTCAGGTATTCGATAGCCCGTGTCCATTTGAATTGCCTTATTTCAGTTCCTTCCAACAGCTTTCTCTTAGCCTTGGATGAAAACCCCTTCTTTATTTCCTCCCCGTCCATTTCATTTGAAATAATTTTCTGTTCTCACATTTCGCAAATTTCTAATCCACGATTATTCGTAAGTCTTAATGGTCAAGTTTTCAAACTTAGGTGATTAAGTGAATTTTGAGCTGAACTGAGTTTTCATGAAACAGTTATTTAATTCCTTAAGGAATTGGAAAAAATGTAAATGAACTAATTTAAATTCTGCAGTGATATTTTTATCGGGTTCAAAATTGATTTCTTCCTTGTGATTAATAAAATATCGTTTATTTTTGTTCGTGTGCGATATTTTTTACGCATCGACCACTACAGTAATCAAGCTGGAGGAAGGTTTTGATCAATGAGGTTAGATGTCACCGGAACCAAGCCCGACGGCGTGTAAAATTCACGCATTCAGGCTAATGGCGGGGTCATTTCCCATTCCGCAACCAATATTCGATCTCTCACGATGTTATGATAATCTGAACACCGCACCGCTTGAAGTTGGGCTGAGGTTGCCCACTGGGATCACCCGGCATTTTAGCTAGCCGAGCGCTCTTTCCGCAGAGCTATGACATCACATTTTTATGCATTTAGTAAAGACTATTACATGAGATAATGCTGGTATGCCGATGCCATAGATAATGCATGGTAACAAAGCGGTCTTTCCATTACCAATTTTAATACTGCAAAACAGAATTGGTAATTAGCACTACAATGACTGAACTAATCCCGACATGGTTTACTAAGAGGATGTCAATTTATTTTAGCGGCGTACATATGTGAAATATGTCGTGTGCTCGGGAGAGTATCGGGATAGCTTTGCGGATACTTCCCCTCCGTTAACCCCATTGCTTTACTACACTAGTGGAGCCATTATTCCAAAGGTATTAAAAACATTCAAATATCTTGATTTTTACAGCATAATGTTTGCAGAATTTTGATCGAAGTTTATATCAATCAAAAGGTCGGAAAATCCCAGAGGCAATTTATAGCTAAACGCTTAAAAAGTGATATAGCTCAACGCTTAAAAAGTGATATAGCTCCTACAAAGGGTTGGGTGGGAATTCATTCCTTCGGTGTAGTTTTCAAGTAATTGATCAAACATGATCCATATCGGAATTTCATTCGAATATGAATGCCGGAGTAAAATGAAAAAAGATGATTTTACCCTTAAATCAATAGAGACCTTTTTTAAGAAGTGCAGGAAGTGTACCTCAACATAACTCTATATACACAGGTTGCAATACAAAGAGGAATATAATACCCACAGCATTATTAGCATTATAAATGATTTTTAAGGATAAGAAAATTGGTGATGAAGAAAATCACCAAAAACTCTCAGATCTCAATCAATCTCTCAGATATTTTGGCATAAAATTTGTAAAAATTTCAAAGAGGGAATGGAGAGACTCGCATAGTGTAATATTTGACTTTTCCTACTATGAGCTAAGCCCCTTATAATACAGTTATAAACTAAAGCTATTTCAAAATGTTTCCCAGGATATGTGTTTCTTTGTGTGCATTGTTAACTTTGTCTTCCTACAACAATGGAGAAGGCAATAATACTATATCCTTTCTCCATTTTCTCCGGGATTCCTTTGTTTTATCTCTAGTCGTTCGCCTCTACTCAACCCCAGACTCTCACCTACGGGCACTTACTCTTAACATATCTGAGTTTTTAGCGTGATGTTGGCAAGTAGGTAGGTGCACCTCTTTAGCGTTCAGGCGTCAGGCATACCGAGCCAAGGGAGCGGAGGGGGAGGGCAACAAAAGGACTGTGGTGGTGGATGGAGGTGAGGGAGAGTGGAAAACAACGATCTTGCTTCCGAATGGGTGCGAGAGGGCGGCGAGTGTGCGGGATGAGGGTCGAGAAGACAAACTCACAAGTTTCGCAGCACCGCAGGTGGAGTCGTGGAAGAAAGTGAAAAATGACAGTGGTGCGGAGGACGCGCAAGCGTGGAGAGTTTATGGAGTGTGGAGAAGATGACAATGACGGGGGGTTAGTCGAGAGGAAGGGGGTGAATTGTAAGGGAAAAAACTGGAATGTAATTTAAGCACTTTTGAGAATATATAGTTTCGCTCGAAGGAGAGATGGCGTGGAATACCCGGTCGAAATTTCCTTCTTGGCTCTATTCATACTTGTAGTCGCTGCGATGTAACCGTTCATACCCAGGGGGATGAGTTGTAAAGGCAACTCAAATTTAACTTAAGTTAACCAGTTTTTCGCTGTTAAAAGATAACCATCATTATTCGGAGTCTTATCGCGATAGAGAAACAAGGTCAATTGATAAAACATCATGTTAACAACGGTGAACTTTCATGCTGTGCTTTCGAATACGTTGATACATTGTGTGCATCATCCATTTTACAATACACCGAAAGTCTCGAATAATCAAAGCACAGGGTACCTATCCTTTTCGGCCTGTTACCCTCGTCGGTATTCAAGGGCTCATTGATGAACATTCTAATGTTAGTCATGTTTCTGTCTTCAAATTTCTTAGCTTGACATTTCGGTGAAATTTGACTCTCATATTTATTTTTAATCAGTGCCTCATGTGAAAATGTGACCGCATGCCTATTTCTGGAGTAGATAAGACCATTCTTCTTCACGTTTTATTAAATCTTCGCAGAGGGAATACTGAGTCGGTTAGGTAAACATATTGATGTCCTAATTAATAATAAATAGCTTAAAAACAACACTTAAATGGCTTTAGCTAGTTATTTGTCCACGTTTTGCTTACGTTTTATGACTTTTTGGCTAGTTTTAATGCCGCAGAGCGTGACATTGCTTTCAAATATTAGCAATTATAATTTTATTTAATATGATCTGTCGAACCATGCTATCCTTCAAAATAAAAAATGAAACATTATCGCATTGCAATGAGATATACGTATCAACTACTGAGATGAAAGCGAAACCACAAGAATCATCATCCCCAAGCAAATGTTTAAATCCAGCGTACCTTGTCTTGCATTAGCAAAAATTCATTAGAGATTTTTCTCCAGTTATTTTAATCAATAATTCGTTTATATATTTTAAACGATAAATAAAAAGGAATTAAAATTTTCACAAAGAAATTGTAAATGCTTTGAAATCAATACAGATTTTTTAAATTAGTTTAGATGACCGTATTTGAACACTAAAATAAGGAATTTCGTAAATAAATTCACCATTTCCGTAACCTTTTCATAACCTTTATAAGGAAGGAGTAGTCTTGGAAGCTATTAATTTTACAAATCTGGGAACTTTCAATGCAGGAAACCTTTGGAAACGTGGAATTATTCCCCTAAATCTTAATGAATTTCATTTTATTGTAAAATATCGGTGGCATTGACGATTCTGAGCAATTTTCCTGGAACGGAATGTCTGTTGGCTTAATGTCAAAGCAATTACATCCCTCCTCTGTATGGAAATCTAAGGCATGCCATAAATTGATGTACCTTATGCCATATATTTAATGCATTAAATCATTTTAAACATACCTAGGAGTTCTTGAATTCAGAAATTACAAAGAGATATTTGAGATGAAATATCTAGATATAACGTTTCCAGAATTTTCTAGATTAAAGAACAGATCGGTTCAAATTTCGTAATTTTTTCCACGCTTTTATAATTTTCCTACCATTTTGAATCTTACAATAGTTTAAGGTCATTTATTAAGTATTGTATGCATTTTATTTAAGTCGTCAACAGATTAAAACATTGAACATGAGTCAACATTCCCGTAATTATCATATCAACGTATCACGTATTTTTTTAGAACTTGGAGAGTCGAAAATAACTTCACCAAGCTCTAGTAGCTTGTTTAGATAAGAACATAAGAGATAAGGTTATCGTTAGACACAATCTCATAATGTGAGTTTATGGGTAGTGAAAATAGTAGAAGGTTGTAGCCGAATCTGCAGGAAAATGGATGGCATTCAAAAATTTGTCAGTCAAATCACTCTCTGTATTCGTCAAATGGGCAAAAATAGTGGGGAATTCAGAGCCTTATTTCATAATAAATAAAGGGTAAGTGAGAGAACTAAATGACTGAGTATTGTAAACGCTTGTAAAAATATTTTCAACACATCTGTAAGTGTGCCATTTATCATAACTTATTATTTCATGAACTATTTAGACAATTAGATAATTTTACTATTATTTTTTTGTTTTTACCGATATCTTTTGGAAGTGGGAATTATTGAAGTGCAGTGAGGTACACAAAGTTATAGTAATAATCTCAATGAGAGCGGTTATACTGCATCAAACTATACATTAATATGTATATATGCATACACATATGTGCACCTTTCCTTTCTGAATATGGAAGGACGATGAGTTTATGGTGGTATCAACGATTTGCATATAAGTGAAAAATCGCATCTAAACGCCTCTGTTGTAAATATAACTATGTCAAACAGCGCCACTTGGGCTTTTGGAAAACGAATTTGATTCTTTCACATTTGGAGTTTAACCTTAGAAGGATATCACGTAAATTTGGCCGAGTGCTTGGTAGGGGTTATCCGAGGGGGGTGGGAGGAAAAAGGAATCGAATCACTCACTAATAAGAGCAAGGGACTCAGGGGAATGATGTAGCGGAATTCAGGGAGGAGAGTAGAGTGTTACATCGCAAGATTCCCTGAAAAGGAATAAGGAAAAAGCAAGTCTCGCCAGGCCGAGAATTTCCCGAACATTACTCGGGGAGTGAATGGGGTGGAGAGAATTTGAGTGAAGGCTTGGAAAGGGAGAATGGAGGAGGAGGGTGGTCTATGGGGGTGGGGCGCGTGAGCACCAGACCGAACGGAGGGAGAGGGTGAAATAGTGGCGAGGAGGACGGGGAAGAATCACGAAGGAGAGTGTCGGTAGCGTGGGAGTGGAAGTTGTTGCGGGGGGGGGGGGCGAAGGTTTTAGAGGAAACGTGGGGTTCCTGCTCTTCCCTCTCACCTTCATCCAACCACCTCCCATTTTGAGTCTCCGTTCGGGAAAACTGGGGAGTGTTTGGGCTTTATGAAGAGCGAGTGGGGGTCTGAGCAATGGATGGGGTGTGGGAAAGTGGGACTTGTGAGAAGGCAGCGTGGAGAGTGAGCGGGGGGGTAACGTTAGGGGCTTGTTAGATTGCAGTCACGGGTTTCCGGGGTAAGTAGGAACAGTTAAGTGTATGTAAAGGGACAGGGGATGATGCAGGCCGATTTCGGTCCCAGTGTTAATGGGAGGAAGTGGAGAACTGATATAGGAATAATAGTTAAACTCCCTTAATCAATAACTCAGATATCTTTTGAACTCCCACCGCTAAAACTTCTGAAATGTCAATGTATGAAACCCAACGCTATTATCACCACCAAAAGAATATTTGGTCATGTCCTGGAATTTTACCCATAATTTTTGTTTGTATTTGTAATATATAACTTTCTGTTCAAGTATAATTAACAAATAAATCAACAAAATAATTTCCAACTTATTAATTTTTTGTAATACGGCATGAATTTCATACTTGTTTAGGGGAATCAAACAAAATGTTTCCTTTAGAAATTAAATTTTTTATATTCTATTTTGAGTGATCAGTACTCTACTCTCTTCATTGAAATAGCATTACTGGAAGAGAAATAAACCTTTATTGCGGCAGTACATTAACCATTTTGTTCGCACTTTGGTAGCGTATGAGCGTTTATTATAAGGAAATAGTAGTACTACACTTGAACTGCTGTTGCTTCAGAGGTTATTACAAGTTGAATCCTATGTAAAAATAATCGTAAAACTTTCTTATTTTAAGACTCCAAGAAAATATGAGTTTAAAGATGGCCTTAAGAATTTGGACGATACAGCAAACTCTAAACTTCTTCCCAAATACCACGTCTTCTTCAGTTTAAAAAAAGCCCAACTTAATATTGAATATTGTTCTTATCGATGATTTTATTATGATGCTAATGATTTGGCTGAAAAAATAGAGTTATATGGAGGTTGTGGAGAATTCTTGGTAAAAATGGAAGTTGTGCGTAGAAAGGGAAGGTTTAGTGAAAAAATCTTGGTGATTTGCGTCCTTTTCTCACGTGTTGGCTCATCGTATCTGTTTTTTGAGGTAAGACGCTCGGTTTTCCACCTATGAGTATGGACGAGGGAGAAGTAACAAAGTGAATGAAAAAAGGTAAAGGGATGAGGTGGAAAGGTTTTTCGGGATGTATTTGGCTGCTTTCTCTTAAAGAGATCTTTCACGCCGGCAGATTGAGTGGTACTTGGGTCTACTCCTTCCTCCGTAACGCCTAGAAGGTAGGGAGCAGGTTGGAATGAATGCAAGTGGTATTTTGTGGTTTTTTTCACAACAGTTTAGACCCACAAGTTCCATTACGCTCTTGGTCAAAGGGCTCTGAAACACGTTACAGAATGCACTGACGACGGGTTTTCATCCTGGTAATTCAATAGCAGCGTTGTCGGTGTGCATGTATATATTATTAGGATAAGAAAATCACTACATTACGGAACGCGAACGTAATTTCATTGAGAGCAGCCGTTCCACTTTAATCTTCTTGAAACCTTGGATTCGGTAGTTTTATCTCACGAGGTTGAAGTTGGATATGGGATTAATTTTTCCTATGTAAATTCAAGAAGTGGATGAGCCTCACGGCTGGGGGCGGTGATCTCGACCGCCACCGGGCGGTCTGCCTCGCTAGGTTACACCTCGAAAGTGTGTTAACTTTCATTCCTTTCACCATTCTCGGTTCAATCTTCATTTTCCATTCATTATCCCATTGCTGACATTTCCCACGAAGCTATTGTGTGGACCACTTTACTTTGATTAAATCAATATCGAAGGTGGTTGAATTTACCTCTCTTTCTCTAAGACGATTAATGAAGAAGTCGTTGTCAAAAGAAACAGGCTTACGGAAACAATTTTCAGGCTGAGATGTTTCTTCATCATCAAAGGCTGTCATTCCATATATTGTGAATGTATTTACTCTCCAGTCTATCATGATCTCGTATCTTACTCGTTTTTCTATTTCACTATGCCCAGCATTCATATTTTTCATTTGCTTCTAATGTATTACACTGGCATAATTTGCTCTTTTCTATTTCCCTCTCCAGTTCTTCATTCACAATATATCCTTTCATAATATTTTCTTTTTTTTTCATACCCTCACCTAACCCTTTCCCTTATTTCAAATCTATAAATATTCAACGGAAAGATTCATATTATCTTACAAAGTGTATTTCGCTCAAATACAGATTTTTAGCAGATATGAAACAATTTATTTCTATTATAATTAATTATTTGTGGTTATTTATTTTAATGTTTGATTTCAAAAGCAAATTTTTGTTATTTTATTTGTTTAATAAAGGTGTAAGTAGGTTTAATTTATTTTCACTATCGCATATTCAATTAATGTGCATATTATTTGTTGTTTCCTTAAACTCAATTATAAATTTTTAATTTCAATAAAGAATGCAATATTTACCGGAGTATATTTGCATCCTTCTCCAAACTTTGTAGAAAAAACAAGATACCTTTGGAAACAAAGTGTGGGCCTGACATTATGTGAAGTGATTATATTTCCCTTCGAATTATATCTTCTGTTACTCTTAAAAATATTTGTTTTAGGCTCTCACTCCGTCTCATATTTATTAAATTTATTTTGTTAAATTAATATTCGTTAACGGAGATAATGAAAAAGCTTAGTTTAATCCACGATTCACATTTAACTAATGTACCTCGTATGTTTCCCCTGTCGCTATGTTTATTTGACAACAGATTTGTTGGCGGCTTATCTTATTTATGCATTATTATCAAAAATATTAAGTTAAATATCCTCTTGAATATGATAATTACGTATGTATTTTATTTTTGTAATATACTTATAATTTTGATTAGTGAATAACCATCTCATGTTTGAAGAATAATAATTTCATTTTTTGTACCAATAACATTTTAAAAAAAATTATAATTGTGGATTAAGAAGCGGGAATTCAAAATTGAATTTTTAATACAGTATTTTCTACTCACTCATTCTATCCATAGATCCTGTTCTAATGAAGAGAATGGCTTCCGGCGATGTATGATTCCAATTTATAATAATTATTGTAAACAGATAAATTTATTTTTGTACAGAAACCAACAATCACATTTTTTGGGGTAATTTGCGAGATTTTTATGGGAAGGAGATATATTCTTGACTAAAATGTCTCCAACTTCAGGCTGAACACCCGTATAAACCATAAGCATCGACGATATAGTTAGGAAAAAGCTTTTTATATCAATTAATCCCAATTTGGATCCTTGTCTGTACATAGACTAGCTATCCTAAGACGAATCTATATTTAAATTAATATATATTTAAGTTTTCGGTTGTAAAACATTAACTATGTGACGAATTTGGCACTTTCGTATCATTTCACGATTTACTAGTGAATATGCTATGCTCATATAACATAATAACCCGTTTGCCTGGATCAAGTCATTTCAATTTGAATAACTCCAATCCAGTTTTTTTCAGTCTACTCTCTGGTCTACTGTTTCTAATTTTATGACAATGCTATCAGAGTTATGTTAGAATAACATTTTTTGCCCTCTTTGCCGAATTTCCTTGACATGTTGAGTAATATTACCTCGCTGTTACGAATTTGTATAAGAATATATTTCATAAAATATAATTTTAAAAACTTGAATGTTTATTCCGGATATTAGAAAAACAAAGAGCAGTTTTCTATATAAAGTACGATATAATGTATAGTGTCTATTAAATTTATTATTATCTAATGACTACATTTACAAAAAGCAATCTTCACCCCAATAGTCTTCACAACCAGAAATGCCTAGGGACTAAGTTTCAGAATTTTGGAATAACCACACTCTGAAACTTGAAAATCAAATAAAAATGCAAAATTTTTTAAATATTCTTTGAATAAATAAACGAAAACATCCAGATAAACATGGCATGAAAAAGCTCTAACTTATAATTACATTATTTGAATTCGGCTCATAATTTCCTATTATGAATTAAGTCATTATTTTTGACACGTAGTGTTTTTTGTGATTCATTCATTTCAATAAGAATTTTTAAATTTTACATTATAACTGAAACGATGCATCAGAGACAGGGTAACATTTGATTAACTATATTATTTTTCTCCTGGATTTTCGGAGAAAGACTCGTATTACTCAATTCTCCAAGTAATGAACCATAATCTGTGATATCTTCCCGCACGAGAGCATAGGGATCAATAAATGTTAGTCCAATTGATCACAGGGCATTAAGGGAGCAACTCGACTGCTCGGGCTGAAGAATGCACGATGATGTTATCGTAACGCTTTTGTCTTTTTGTCGCCGAGCAAAGCCGCCAACACATTACCGCTTTCATCTGCCGTGACTATGACTCCATTAGCATCTAGGTAATGGGGCGAAATGGGGAAGTTTCGAGTTCACGCAAATGCCCAACTCTTCCTGGAAAGGAAAAAAATGAGGGAATACAGAAACAACTTTTGACTTCGACACGCGGGGTCTCCCGACTAATCCATTCACCGATATCACCTCCCTCCCTCGAGCCCATCCCACCATACTCCGAAACCCCGTCGCACTGTTTTTAACTAACTCCCCTCCATTCTCCCAGAAACCCCTTGATGACACGGCTTTTATTGCCCCATGCGTGTCTCCCTCAGTCACCGCGGCCTCCACCAACTCCCCCCGAGAACCAAACAACCGCCCCTCTTGACGAGCCGCCACGCCGCGGGCCGCAGGCATAGAGGGGTCGCGGCACCGCGCCACGGCAGGCGGAAATATTTCGCTCCCTCCGCCGCACTCCCCGGCTCTCGCCCCCTTTCCCTTCAGCTGTCTCCGAGACTCATCCATCAGTCGCCAGGTGGCTTCCGTAGCGACACAATCAGTGTAATGGAGGTGCTCTCTTGACTGCAGAGGCGGTAGTTGTCTTGTTTCCTCGCGTCTCCGCGCGCGTTGCTCGAGCGCTCCCTGGAATTCCTTCCACGGCTCGTAACACACACCCCAAGGGGGTCCCTTTGCACCCCTCTTTACCTTTGTGTCGCCTTATCCCCGATATTCCCTCGACCCCTCTTCGGCGACCAATTTCTTCGCATTTCCTTCCAGTTAACACTTCACCGGGCACTTTCATATTAGAATACTTTACTCAGTTGACCAATCCTTCATTTTTACTTCAGTTTTTGTTTTTCAGTATTCTGGAATATAAATATAAGGAAAAAATACAATAAATACAGACAGTCGAGAAATTAATGGAAAATGAAATAAAATGGAAGACCCATGTTTAAAAAGATGGAAGAAGGAAAATTTTCAAAGAGAACCACAGACCATATCAAGGCCAAAACCATATCAAGAACCAGACCATATCAAGAATTTATATCTTCTTTTCAGTAGCGGACATCCTCTTCACATTAAACAGTCTATTCAGTAATCACTAAAGAGGCATGGGAAGAAATGGAGGTAGGAATGAAAGTCGGAGGGGAATTCGTAAAATCGGTTAGGTTTGCTGATGACCAAGTATTAGTTGCTCAGTCAGCCAAGGGGTTGCAAGCATTGCTGAATGAATTGGAGGTTCAGTGCGATAAATATGGGATGAGAATCAATATTAATAAAACAAACGTTATGCGATTTTCCAGAAAGAAAAAGGCTAAGGTAAATATTAAAATAGGCGGGGAAAGAATAGAGCAGGTAGAGCAGTTTACATATCTCGGAAGTGTTTTGGACCAATACGGTCAAAGTGGTAGAGACGTAAGGAGAAGAATTGCGCTAGGCAAGAAGGCCTTCTCAAGGAGGACGGAGTTGATGACGGGGACGTTGAGTAGGGGTGTTAAGACAAGACTCGTAAAAACTCTGATATGGAGCGTAGCTATGTACGGCGCGGAAACGTGGTCGCTGAAGCAGGAGGATAGACGTAGATTGGAGGCTTTTGAAATGTGGGTGTGGAGAAGAATGGAGAAGGTGAAATGGACCGAAAAGGGAACAAATGAAGAAGTACTGAAGTACTGGGGATGGTGGGTGAGGAGAGGGGTTTGTTGGGAGATATCCTATGGAGGCAGGAAAAATCAATTAAATGCGTATTGAGCGGTAGTGGAATGTTGAAGAAGGTTATAGAGGGGAGAATGTTAGGCAAACGAGGAAAGGGCAGGAACAGGATAAGGATGTTGAACGGGATGAAGGGAAACGGGATCAAGTACACAGAGATGAAGAGGGACCTGATGTAGAGTAGGTTGCTGGATTGGGTTTTGTTTGGAGTTACAAAATATTTATTTGATAGTTGTGTCCATCCAAAAACCTACCTTAACCGTTAGATTACCTAATTATTATTTCTATCCAATTCTACCGTATTTCCAACAATCCTGATGCCCTGAATAAATTCCTCTCAAAACTCCATGCCTCTCTCTCATCCGACGTGGTTATCCATACTTCCTTGTGGACAAAAAATGCTTAAGCACACATACACCCCTAATTTATCTAGATATATTTATAGTTATTTTCATAGGTTGAAAATAAGTTGTATTAGCTTGGTGAGAACTGGTTTCAATATCAAATGAACTTATATTATGCCATTCAAAGATATCGCCAGCAGCAGATTAGAGGATTATTCAAAGTGCGGGTGTACTAACGAGATATTTGCTTTGTATTTGCTGCTAATTTGTGAACATTTGTTAATCGTTATTGTCATATCTATGGTCTAGCTTAGTGCCCATAATTCGATGGGCGTTGAAAATAGTGTTTAGACGTTTATCGGCTACATCTAATCTCCATTATCCTTCTTATATATCTAAGTGACGATTGCGTTTACAACTTTTACATTTTTTTACAGACGTTAATCCCGCCGGGTAATGCTACATAAAACGAAAGACACTAAATATTTTTAGCGTTCATAAATAGCAATTGACACTCGGAAAAATCGATGACTACGGAAAAAACTGTTTAATTTCAACTCATTGTCCTAATTTTCAAATTGGAATAAACAACAAAAGTTAAATGCCATTTAAAAGTTTAACTCATTTAATTTATTGCATTTTATGGCATTATTTATGTCATTTACTAAGAGTATGCTCTTATTTATACCCAGGACACATTTCCTGACAGACCTATTAGAGCGGAAAATGTTGGAACGTATGGAAATCAGAAGATTTTCACTACTAAGATCTTTACGTATTTATTTTTTCGGTCCTTTTCTACGGATTAGACTGTGCAATATTATCTTCACGTGATGATACCATTCTTAGCCTTTCGTCTTGAAAAAAACGCTGTAATTTTTAACTATAAAGATACATTTTCGTCATTAGATTAAGTCAAATATGTATAAGACAATTAATACCAATAATTGTAACTGGTGTTTCTGATTGTAATGGGAACTAAGCTATCAATGTGAATATTTTAGTTGAATAACAGCTAACACGGATGCGGCAATGGCTTTCTTTTAAAAATATATTCCTGAATCCTGGTAAAACGGGAAATCAGAAGATTTTCACTACTAAGATCTTTACGTATTTATTTTTTCGGTCCTTTTCTACGGATTAGACTGTGCAATATTATCTTCACGTGATGATACCTACAGATACAATATTGCAGGTATGCACATATGTATGTAATATATGTAATGTAGTACCGTTCATCTCCACGTAAGCATGACGAATTTGATTTGAACATTTCCAAAAGGAAAATTTAAATAGCTAATAATTGCGCAAATAATTATGATTTAGACATTTTTAGCACTCTAAATTATGTAATGCCATGCATATTACATAACTTTTAAAAACAATAAATTTGGAAAACTCTGGCTTTCTTCTCCAAAGCATTTCTTATTGATCCGCTTCAAAAAACGAAACTTTATTTCTTTCACACCCCTGTCTGAGATTTTCTTCCACAAAAGTCATTCAAATTTTCTTTTTATTCTCTTTTTTTTACTCCTCATCCATCCTACAGTCTCTCCTATTTTGACCCCGTTCCCCGTGAATACATCCCACATCCACGAAATGCAGCTTATTCACCAAAATGCCATTAAAAGTGTGCCACGAGAGCTTAAAAACATAACGTCGCCCGGAAATATTTATTTTCGGTCTTGCATTTGTCGGCCGTTGTAATCAATGGGCCATTTTTTTTATCTCCATGTACGGCTGGAAACAACGTGGAGGAGATTTTGGGCGTTTGCTATAGACCTCGCAGTCGCGTAAATGAACGTCGTGTGAAAGCCTTTCATGGTGCGTTCATGAAGTTATCATTCCAAGAGCCTGCATTATTTTTGCAGCTGTTGAATGCATGCCTAAGAAATAGAAGTAGTCGTACTTGTGCTCCGGAATAATATTTGCACCTGTAGTAGTTTTCTAATTTTGTGCCAAAGTAAATAAATATGTGGTTGTAGGTTTAACAAATTAAATAGCATTAAAATATTGTATTTTTAAGCATTTACATTGATGAGAGTATCTGTTTTACCATTAAAGGGGTTAATTCCTCATATACGTAAGATATTTTTGTTTCTGTTTTCCATAGATAGTTATGCAATGCTATCCGTAGGAATTTACGCTCATAGCGTTCGATTGAATGCGCAAGCTATTTTTTATGATTTCTACCAATTAAAGTTGCTTTAAAGGTCGATTTAGAATGACATGATGATAATTTTTTAAATAAAATAGATAACACGTAAAAGGACACATTTCAGAAAGGTTTCGGACTTTTCAGAGGCCTTCATTTCAGAATCTGTTCTGAATAAAATATCCTCGGTACCTGTTATAAAAAATTTTGCTTAAAGCATAATGATCGTATACGAAATGTAACTTACTCTTTTATATGTATATGTATATATATATGTATATATATGTATATATATATATATTCAAACTTGAAAATCCCGCCATACGGCGCACAAATATTCATTCAAACAGAAATAGGTATAAGGAAAGGGGATAGGAAAACACATAATAGGCGAAGACAGGACACGTGGGGAAGGCGGTTTTTGAGCAGATCACGAAAGTAAAAATATTTCCCTATCCGGGGTTTGAACCACGGACCTTCCACTTTCCGGGCGGATGCTCTACCAGTTGAGCTAATAGGGAAACCTGATTTACCTTGAGATCTGCGATCTTATAAAGCGCCAAAAGTGCTCCGATACATATTGCCCGAGAGATGGCGTTATGGAGCTGTTTTCACCCACCAAAGGAGAAATAGACGGGACACAAGAAGGGGAAAGGATAGTAGAAAAGCATTCATACGATCTTATAAAGGATAGGAACGGTGCGTTTCATGGCACGCATAGCCAGAAGAAGAGACGAGCCACATTGGCCAAACACATATTCAAACTTGAAAATCCCGCCATACGGCGCACAAATATTCATTCAAACAGAAATAGGTATAAGGAAAGGGGATAGGAAAACACATAATAGGCGAAGACAGGACACCTGGGGAAGGCGGTTTTTGAGCAGATCACGAAAGTAAAAATATTTCCCTATCCGGGGTTTGAACCACGGACCTTCCACTTTCCGGGCGGATGCTCTACCAGTTGAGCTAATAGGGAAACCTGATTTACCTTTAGATCTGCGATCTTATAAAGCGCCAAAGTGCTCCGATACATATTGCCCGAGAGATGGCGTTATGGAGCTGTTTTCACCCACCAAAGGAGAAATAGACGGGACACAAGAAGGGGAAAGGATAGTAGAAAAGCATTCATACGATCTTATAAAGGATAGGAACGGTGCGTTTCATGGCACGCATAGCCAGAAGAAGAGACGAGCCACATTGGCCAAACACATATTCAAACTTGAAAATCCCGCCATACGGCGCACAATATTTTTACTTTCGTGATCTGCTCAAAAACCGCCTTCCCCACGTGTCCTGTCTTCGCCTATTATGTGTTTTCCTATCCCCTTTCCTTATACCTATTTCTGTTTGAATGAATATATATATATATATATATATATATATATATATATATATATATATATATATATATAACCTTTGGACGGCGCAATAGAACACAGAATAAAACAGATAACACGCAAAAGGACACTCACACTGTAGATTATTTGAGCTTTCGGCTAACTCCGAGGCCATCTTCAGGCCCCTGAGCCACTATATATATATATATATATATATAATGTAACCCTCCCATGGACTACAACCTTGTCGTGGTGGAAGGGCTTGTGTGTTCCGATGACCCCTAGAGCTGTGCTGGCGGGAGTAATAATAATTACTCCTGGAAGGGTCACCCATGAAAGATAGGTCGAAGGTTAGGAGCCAGACGTCTGTTCCTCAGTGAGGCGGCTGCAATGGCGTCTGACCCCAGTGGGGCGGCCATTAAGTGATGGTGTCACGTTAAAAACACTATTGAGGAAGGCAACGGGAAACCACCTCAATTATGATTCCCAAGAATATAATGATGGGCAATATAGATAATATGAGTCCTGGCAACTACGGGACACGGCCCAAGAGGCCGTGTGTCGTGGCCGGCAGCGGAAGAGGCAAGGCTTCCGCGGTCGTCATCCCACTAAAACCCTTGCAGGGAAGAAATAACTGCAGCAGGATAGAAGACGCAGAAGAAGACGAAAGTAGTTAGAAAAGGAACATGGAACGTCAGGACAATGTTGAGGACAATAAAATTAGAAAATATTAAGCGAGAAATGGAAAGAGGTAACATAGATGTTTTAGGTCTCTGCGAGGTGAGATGGAAGGATAGCGGGGATTACTGGAGTGACAATTATAGAGTGATATACAACGGCGGGGACGAGAGCCAACGAGGGGTTGCCATAATATTAAATAAAAGGGTAGGAAGAAGCGTCGTCAACATAGAGCAAGCGACAGATAGAATTTTACTCGTAGAGATTAAAGCAGAGCCGACGAACTTGGTCATTGTTCAAGTATACATGCCACCGAGCAATCACAAGGAGGAAGAACTTGATAGGATGCACGATGAGTTAGAGGATATAATCGCGCGTGTTGCTGCAGAGAAACATTTGATAGTGATGGGGGATTGGAATGCGACGGTAGGCGAAAGAAGAGAGGGTGGTGAGGTGGGGAAATATAAGTTAGGCACGAGGAATGAACGCGCGGAGAAAGCGATTGAATTCTGCAGGAGACAGGGGTTAGTCATCACCAACACATGGTTTAGACATCACAAAAGGCGAAGGTATACATGGAAAATGCCAGGTGACTCAGAAAGGTATCAGTTAGATTATATTATGGTTAGGCACAGGTTTGGGAACAGTGTGATAAATTCGCACAGTTTCCCAGGAGCGGATGCAGACTCTGACCACAATTTAGTTGTTAA
The DNA here is from genome assembly GCA_037158775.1 of Hetaerina titia. NCBI lineage: Eukaryota > Metazoa > Arthropoda > Insecta > Odonata > Calopterygidae > Hetaerina > Hetaerina titia. The sequence continues at coordinate 89,588,078 of CM073775.1, read as the reverse complement.
GAAATGTAACGTCCGTTTCAAGAAGATAAGGCAAGGGCGGCGGGTTAGGAAATGGAATGTAGAACCATTAAATGGATTAACGAGGAAGGAGTATCAGCAGGCTGTAGAGAAAATAATGGATGACGGTAAAGAACTGAGTACAATCGAAGAAAAATGGGAATGTATCAAGCAAGGGATATCGGAAGCAGCAAAAGACACTATAGGAACTATTATGCAAAATGAAGTACAAAGAGTTAAACAATAACTTGAGAAGGGCCACAAATAAAGCAAAAGAAGAATGGTGGAAAACGCAATGCGAGGATATGGAAAGTTTACAGAAGAAGAATGAAATTGGTGCTCTATACAGCAAGGTTAAGTTATTATCGGGAAGTAAGAAGGCAAGATCTGTGCTAACAGTTAAAGATAAGTGGGGTATGATAATAGTTGAACCAGGAAAAAACCAAGAGAGATGAAAGTAATGTATAGAAACACTGTATGGTAAAGAACTTAGGCCGACAAGGCTAGACATAGAAAAGGAACATGACGTAGAAGAAGATAGCTAAGGTCCAGGCATACTCGACGATGAAATAGAAACGGCATTAAAGGAGATGAAAGCAAATAAGGCCGTGGGGGTGGACAACATGCCTGTAGAACTGTTAAAATGTTTAGGGAAATGCGGGAAGAAGGCCCTATATGGACTGATTCGTAGTATCAGTGAAGAAGGAATCTGGCCGAAAGATTTTGTGAGATCGGTGTTAGTTCCTATTCCAAAAAAGGCAAAGTCTATATCATGTGAGGATTACAGAACAATAAGTTTGATATCCCACGCAGCTAAAGTTATTCTCAGGATCATCAACAAAAGGATAGAGAGTAAGGCAAATGGTTACTTAGGGGATGATCAGTTTGGGTTCAGGAAAGGAAGAGGTACGCGTGATGCCATTGCAGTAATGAGATCACTAATTGAGAGGGATATAGAATACAACCAGGACGTTTTTGCCTGTTTTGTAGATTTCAAAAAAGCGTTTGATAGAGTGAATTGGGAAAAATTAATGCGTCTATTGCAGAAAATAGGAATGGATTGGAGGGACAGGAGACTGATCCGAAACCTGTACATGTCTCAGACTGCTCAGGTGCGAGTGGGGAACGGAGAGTCCGGATGGGCAGCGTTAGGAAGAGGGGTAAGGCAGGGTTGCTCATTGTCACCGGTGCTGTTCAACGTATATGTGGAGGAAATGATTAAAGAGGCATAGAATATAAATATAAGGAAAAAATACAATAAATACAGACAGTCGAAAAAACAATGGAAAATGAAATAAAATGGAAGACCCATGTTTAAAAAGATGGAAGAAGGAAAATTTTCAAAGAGAACCACAGACCATATCAAGGCCAAAACCATATCAAGAACCAGACCATATCAAGAATTTATATCTTCTTTTCAGTAGCGGACATCCTCTTCACATTAAACAGTCTATTCAGTAATCACTAAAGAGGCATGGGAAGAAATGGAGGTAGGAATGAAAGTCGGAGGGGAATTCGTAAAATCGGTTAGGTTTGCTGATGACCAAGTATTAGTTGCTCAGTCAGCCAAGGGGTTGCAAGCATTGCTGAGTGAATTGGAGGTTCAGTGCCATAAATATGGGATGAGAATCAATATTAATAAAACAAAGGTTATGCGATTTTCCAGAAAGAAAAAGGCTAAGCTAAATATTAAAATAGGCGGGGAAAGAATAGAGCAGGTAGAGCAGTTTACATATCTCGGAAGTTTTTTGGACCAATACGGTCAACGTGGTAGGGACGTAAGGAGAAGAATTGCGCTAGGCAAGGAGCCTTTCTCAAGGAGGAGGGAGTTGATGACGGGGACGTTGAGTAGGGATGTTAAGACAAGACTCGTAAAAACTCTGATATGGGGCGTAGCTATGTACGGCGCGGAAACGTGGTCACTGAAGCAGGAGGATAGACGTAGATTGGAAGATTTTGAAATGTGGGTGTGGAGAAGAATGGAGAAGGTGAAATGGACCGAAAGGAAAACAAGTGAGGAATTACTAGAGATGGTGGGTGAGGAGAGGGGTTTGTTGAGAGAAATCCTATGGAGGCAGGAAAAATGGATGAAAGGCGTATTGAGCAGTAGTGGAATGTTGAAGAACGTAATAGAGGGGAGAATGTTGGGCAAGCGAGGTAAGGGCTGGAACAGAATAGGGATGTTGGACGGGATGAAGGGAGGAAAGAAGTACACCGAGATGAAGAGGGACCTGATATAGATTAGTTTGGTAGGTGGGGAGTCACAAAATGTTTATTTGATAGTTGTGTCCATCCAAAAACAAACCTTAATCGGTAGATATAACTAGTAGAACAATCCTAACTAGTAACAGTAGAATAGTCCTAACAAACACATAAACCAAAACACACAAAAGAGTGACTCACTGGTCCTCGAATTTTCGGTGGTCCAACCACCTTTCTCAAGAGGAATTAGGAACAGAACTGATGCAGAGGAGGGCCCGAAAGCAGTGGTAGGAAGGAGAAGGGGAAAATGGGGGAAACAGGGGAAAAGAGGGGAAAAGGGGGGAAAAAAGTGGGGGGAAGGCATTCGAGGTGAGGAGTTTGGAGGGGTAGTGTATGGCGCGGGAGTTTTAAAAAAGGTGGGGATGATATGGAAGTTGTTGGGGGCGGAGGGGGATGAAATTATATGCATAAAGGGGGCAATAATGTCTAATATTAATACCTGGGCGATTCCAGGAATCCAAGAGCCAGATGAAAGCTAGCTCTAATGTTTTGAGTTTCAGTGGAGGGTCTGAGTGTGGGAGGGATGCTAAGACGGATACTTTAAAAATTTGGTGTATATATATATATATATTTCTACATATATATATATATATATATATTTATTTATAACTTAGACAGTAGCACACAGCACGAGAACACATAAAAAGAACACAATGATATCTTGATAATTTCGACGGACTCGAACTTATATATATACACACATATATATTAATCTATGTATATCTATATATCGCATCCAGAGTAGAATGAGAGGTTTCTTTTTCTCTTATATAATAATTTGCATACCCATAAATATGATGGAAATGTTTGAACAAAATTTTTTCCCAGAATTTTTTCTACCAGAAGGCCAAAACAAATTCTCTTCTAATTTCTTCCTCCTAATTGGAAGTGACCTTAATCTTGGTTATTTACTTTGTTATATCCAGTTCATTACATGAATGTTTTCAAGATCGCACGAGCATTTTCGTCAGAGGATAAAAAAATACGTTGTAATTGCCCTTCATTCTAGGAGAAAATGCCTTTACGCTACACTGAATCTTAAATGTTAATTTACCTGTCTTTATTAGCCATAAATTTGCAATAATTATGGTTACCCAACATCTTCCACATTTTTATAACAAGTCAAAGAGTATATTTATTTTTAAGTTATTTTAATAGTTTTATAATCCAAATGACACATCAGGGAATTGAATAGACTGAAATAACACCCTACATAAATGCATCAATTTGATGATACGTCGATATGATGATGCAAGTTTTGTATAAAAAGTATCAAAAACAATTTTTTCCTGCCGTGTGCTTGCAGTTCTACATTCAACCGGTCGGTTAAGTGTGCGCATGATCGCAGAGCGTATTGGCATTGATAAGATGAATGTGTACACTAATATTAACTGATTATTTTGTGATGATAAAGATCTCTGGTAAACTCATCCTGAAAGTCTTGACTGTCTAATTCCCCAACGCTTTTACACTCCCGACTTGACGTTAGCAGAATGTTTCCTATTCCCAAAAGTAAAATCTTCCCTCCCTTAAAAGTACACCAACATGGGACCTTAAGTGCCCTCAAAGAAGCTTGGACGCGTACTCTTAAGGACCTTCCCGAATACGCCTACCAGGGAGCCTACGAGTCGCGAAAACGTCGTCCACAAAAGTGTGTCGATAGGATGTACTTAGGATGTAGGATGTCCTCATAGGATGTACTTTGAAGAGTTTTGAGGCATTGTAACAGTATATGGCATAAATCTGTTTTTCCAAATACTTTCCTGAATCTTTTAATGAAAACCATGTATATTTAATGAGTTGTAACGATATGCGTATACTTAATCTCGAGCAGTTCCTGTTACGACATTGTGACTCTTGGCCATTTTTCTCAGATATATTCAGGTGGATATAGAATTACATAGAGAAATATAAATCGAGTATAAAAAATCTATTTCTGTATTTTAGTCAAAGAAAGTATTTTAATATACTCTACATTTGACTTTGAAGCACTGAAAATCTGATATTTTTCTTTAATATATTTCTTGATACAATTAGCTGTTGTTCAACAATGATGAGAAAAACAGTATTTAGATGTCACCTGAGATGCAATTCATATTTTAAGAAAGTATTAATATTCAGTGTGTTTGAACAAACAATTCCTGTACTGATAAAACTCCTCTGCTTCCTGTTCCATGGCTAAACTTTCTCTTCAACAGATTAAACTCGTAAGGACTGCATATTTATGCTATCTATTTATAGTGCTTTACTTATCGTGATTATGCTGTGATATGTTAACGGGAATTCATCATTGTTTTCATTTTAGGTCTAAGAACTTATGAATCATTTTCAAAATTATCTCATAATAATGATATTTAGTGGCTGAAATATATCATGTTAATTTCATATTATTTCCTATGCAAGACAATAATTTCATTTAATATTTAATTTCGTTGTTAAAACCAGGGTAGAATTACGGGTTTACAGCCATAATTAATTGTACATTTATATAAAAGTAAAAAAGATATGTATAGTCTTTAAATAATTGAAAATATCATTTTATTCGTTTGCAATTTTTGTTGTAATTGAGGCTGTAAAATGGATTGGTTGATTTAAATTGTTATACTTTTGCATAAAGTAATGGAAATTAATGGTGAGGATTAGTCATATTTGTAAATATAGATTGTAATCTTTGACGACTAAATTAATTCACTGCTGACAATTATGCTGTAATAGAAACAAGTAATCAGAGTATTTTTTTGGTTTTTCAATTCACAATTGGAAAAATTTCAAGAAACTGTAACAGTAACTTTAACGGAGTCACCCGCTATGTGTGCATTATAATGCAACCATTTCAGAGAGTAAAAATCATTCGCCTTGACCGGGATTCGAACCCGGATCCCGGTCAAGGCGAATGATTTTTACTCTCTGAAATGGTTGCATTATAATCACAATTAGAAGTTAAAAAAGTTTGAACAATTAGTCTCATATAACCAAGTATTAATTCGGTAGCTAAACTTTAAGTATTAATTAGATTCAATTATTAGAAAAAAGGATAACATACAATGTTTAATACGATTTTCTTTTAAAAATCATTGAAGATACGGGCTGATTTATGATAAAACATGCGCATCGCAATATGAAATTTGGATGGCAATATTATAAAGTCGCCTCACTCGAGCAAACAAAAGTTTTTTGACGTGTTTCCAGGAAGACATCCCATGCACATCCACGGCCCGGGATGAGATCCAATTTTCTGTTGTTCGCACAGTGAGACACTTGCCACCTGTCAATTTTTTTCTCTCTCCGTGTGGAATAGAGTAGGTTTTTGTTCTTACTTTAGTTTGCTGTTTACTCACTTTGCTAGGAATGAAATAGCTGACGTAATAAACGGGATTGAGTGAAGGGTGAGTGGTGGAGTCCGATAAGGCTGCTGCTGTGCAAGAAAAACGGTGACAAAAACGAAGCGCATTGCGGGAGAGCATCCTGAGATGTCCGAGATGCCTGTAAGCCAAACAGGCAGATTTTTATCACATATGAAAGTTTTTCTAATACCTTCGTATGTCCATGAATTTTACTTACTTAAAAAGACTGTTTGCACGGCTTAGCTGTAAAGCCATTAGGCCTTTGGATTACTCATCTTTTGTAGAGATTTCCACTAAACCTAAAAATTTTATTATTTTATCAGTGATTTCGAGTATTTTTTTAACGTTTAGCTAAAGAATATGAGTCACTCAATCGCAAATGTTTCATTAAAATACGTTAATTATATATATATACATATATATATATTATGTTTATATTTATTTTTAGAGACTAAATTATTTTATAGTGGCACAATTCCCGCTTTTATATTTGATACTATGTTTGACATTGTTCAAAGATAACTCAAACTCACATCAATCTACTGAGAATTCATGTAGGCAGGGAACTCTTACATATATTTAAAATATTGTTCTGAAGAATATCATTCTATTTTGTAATTTTGTTACTTTCCACAATTTTATCGTATTTAATAATTGTTTGAGATAAAATATTTCAATGGCAAGGTTCTGAATTTTATAATACTGAAGATAGGTAAAATCTTTAAAACAATATTTTCTCAGCCAATTGATTCTATTGCTCTTTTTTCACGCACATATACCAACTGTTTCTTCCTCTATACTGTAAATGAAAATAATTATTTGGTGATAATTTAAAATATCTAACAACATATTTGAGTAGTTATTGATTTAGCTCACTCATAAAATCGCTTGGCCAACAAAGTTGATCAATGAATGCAAATACGATAACTGTTTTTCAATTTGTTGAAAACTTGGGCGTATTTGGCTTTAAAATAGTTGAAAAAGGATATGAGTCGTCCAAATAAATCCAAAATGACGCCATTGCTTCGTGAAGAGCATACAAAACCATGAAGTGAGATGTGCGTTAACGCGCAATCTGTGTATTGAGATAGCAGGAGAGCAGGTGCTTCATTTCCGGGCACATTTAATGGATTTTCTCGCTCCCTTGTCCAGAGGGTGGATTCGATTCGCATTTTCTTCCTTAATCTAAAGGGATGACAGTTCCACCTGCTGCAGCCTACTTCATACGTTGGGTTTGGCCCGGATAATCACCACTAATGCATACAAATGCCTATTCCCCAATAAGGCCCGGGACCTTTTTTTTTCGTTTTGGAATTTCTCTCCCATATTCCTTTGTAGCCTCCGCACCCTTTTCACCGTTGCTCTCCACGCACAAACCTCAATTCTGTGTTTCAACGGATTTCATTAGGACCATTTTCCGCTATCATCGAGTCGTTTTCCACATATTTTGTTCCTACCTATGTGGTGTTTATTATTCAGTGCACGATGCATGTAATAAAGTATTTATTTGCAATCTTGGTCAATGATGCTCCAAATGCCCTTATTAGTTGACCCTCGAAGCGGAGGGCGCATGATCAAACCCCTTGCGTAATTATCGTTTTATTATACATCTCCGTCACACTTCAAGATTTTCTGAACTTATCTCTTTCTCTCACATCCAACTCTTCTTTTACTTATGCTGCTCTGCAGAAAGATTATCTCAGTTTACTCTCGTACCCTTTAATTATTTATCGTTCACGTGTGTTCCATTTGCAATATGATTTTAGGTTCTATGATCGGTGTAATTACGCATGTTAAAATAAATCGGCTGAGTCTTGAGTTAAACATATAATTATAAACTTCGGGAATATTGTTATTTATCCTAAGAGTAATACTGGAGGTTTTCACCTCATCGGAAATAAAGGTAATTTAATTATGAAAATCTGTGTTAAGTGTGCAATGGTTATGATGCAAGGAAGGGCATTAGCAGCACTCATAGGCAAACTGTTTAGTTGCTCAGACTTGTCACCCAGTCCCCTACAGCGGCTGGATGTTCTCAGTGCACGCTCTAGTTCTTGGATGGATGTTAAACGTTACCCCTTCCCGCGCACGGGAAAACACCGAAGCGGAAGCGCGCGCATTCGCACAGGAAACTTAACTGACGCACGTTCTTGGGAGAGGAGCAAGCAGGGGTACAAGGGCATAGCCGCTGCAAGCGCATCATCTCATCGTGGGGTATTTTTCTTTCACTTTCCGAGCTCAAAGTACTCACTCTAAGCGCCTTGAAAGTTGCCCTTCTCCATATTTTCAAGACTGCGGTAAGATATTGGCTCACGTAAAACTAGAAACACTTAATGACTGAACTTTCAAAGACAACCCCCGCCTTAGTTCCAGAGATGCTTTTGTGAGTTTTGGCCTAATCGTATCTAACTTTATCAACAAGAACCGCCTACCTGCAGTTCACGGGGAGTCGCCATTAAGTTTCTGTTTACCAAATCTTGCACGATCAGATCCGTAACTAAATTGGGTTTCCAGATTAGGTTGTATATTTCCGCACGGGCCTTGATATCTCATTTCACCTGGGAATAGAAATATCGGTTGTATAACACTACCCAAGGCGCAGCTACAACTAAATGCTTTCCAGCAGGAATGACGTGAGGGGGAGTTTTTCAACGGGCCACACTATGTGCATTTTGCATAGGTTGAAATATTTCTGATTCATAAATATGAATTCAGTACGGTTACATAGCAAGAAGTATAAGCCTTTATACATCATGAAAAATAAAAATATGATGGCTACGAAATGAAAAGGCGATTTTATTTTCAATAAACTATTCTTTAATAAAAGTTTTTTTGCCATATAAACATTGAATAAGTTATTCTCAAAAACTCTGTGACTCCCTTTCTTTAATATTTCTTATATTTTGTTCATTAATCAACCAAGGTCACAAAAATCAGTATCTCATATTTATCTACTGATGCAAGGGCTTGTGACAGATCGTGATGGGGCACCAGCCGTATATTCACAGTTAGCTGTTCATAAATTGGTAGTTGAATACACATCAGCTCATATTCAGAGACTCTTACTCGCATATAGAAATACATATCAATATAATTCATGTACTAATTGACGAAATCATTAACTGTTGTCTGAAAATTAATATAATCGTGTTCTTGGGTGTAAACTTGTTAGCACTGCGTTTCTTGCGAGGACAGAATTTACGATGCTTGAATCTGTCGATTACAGAGATTATCATTTTTTTTATCTCGGATATTAAATCCACCATACAAATTTGGAGGCATAATAATTTCCTGAGCGTAGCTAGAACAATGACATGCCTTTCTAAAATTCTAATCCTTGCTAATCAATCGTCAATCAAATGATTTCCAGCCTAATTCCTCCAAGATACTCGTAACTTTTAAAAAGTCTTGCGGATTTTTCCTGAGAATTTTCTACTTACTGAAGTAACATATTCTCCCGAGTATTCCAAATATTTTATGTGCATTCCAACTACTGCCTAACTAATACTAAGGAAACTTCCTTTCCTACGTTCACCAAACACGTTCCAACAACCCGACTGAAAATTAGCTCCTTTAAGCCTCACCCGCATAATCTTCTTATGTGTACCACATAATAGATTTGCTGCCAGTGTCGTGCTGAAATAATCGAACCTGTTCTGAGATGCGTAATTCGGTTCCATCTTTTTTTATTAAACTCTTGATTTCTTTTTCTTTTGATCAAAACTTTATCTCTGCAGCGAAAATATGGAGTTGACTCGTGTGTACATTCGTGCGATGATTTTTTACGACTTTCGACGTGGACTATCAAGATAGGAATGCATCGATCAAGTTACTTCCACTTTTAACCATGAAGAACTTTGCCACGGTGAAACGCTGGTATAACGAATTCCATCATGGCCGTCCTTTGCTCAGCGATGAAATTCGTGAAGGTCGTCAGTTGTGCCAAAAAACATCGATGCTGTGCAAGAACTGGTAAAGGAAGATCGTCATGTGAGTTAACGGGAGATTGAGGCATCCTTGGGGATTAGTATGACAAGCATCAATAAGATATTGCATGAACATTTAGCTGTGGAAAAAAATTGTTCGCGTTGGATCCCGCATACTTTGACAAAAGCTCAAAAATATGCTCGTGTCAATTGGTTCAAAGAAATGCTCAAGAAGTACATTCTCGGTGAATCAATAGCTGTGTATGACATCTACAAAAGTGATGCATCTTGGGTCTAAGTGTATAAGCCCGAAACAACACAGCAATCCACTGTATGGGTCTTCCAAGACGAGCCAAATGCCACAGAAGTGATTCGTGCTCGAACCACATCGAAACAAATGATCGCTTCTTCGGAATGACTGGACGTCTGGCAACCGTACCGTTAGAGGAACTTAGAATCGTGAATTCTGAATGGTACACGAGCATTTGTTTGACACAAGTACTTGGTGAAATACAGAAAAAGAAGCGGAAACGAAGGATCATTCTTCATTATGATTATCAAAGAGAGTACTTTTCAACAGTAAATTACAGTCTTTTCATTATTAGGCTGACAATATAAATAGCAACCCTCGTAACCCCCATTCCCTCCACCACATCCAGTTTTGCAGGAAAATTAAACCTACTAAATGTCATTTAGCAATATTATTTTATCTGGGTGCTAGTCAATTCTAACCCGTAAAACTGAATCCTAAATAATTTACGCCTTGATCTTAAAGCTACGCGCCAATCCAACTAAATGTCTTATCGTCTTCCCTTCACTGTCCTAATTTATGTCCTTCCCGAATACCCCCACTAGCTATAGATAATGTTTTTCCGAGGTACTTTTTTGGCATTTCTTAAGCGGAGATATTACGAACCGTTTTTCTCGAGCGATTTTGGGGCCATTTCTTTAAGTAACCGGTGCATATCTCCACAGTTCTCGCCTCCTTGGCACAAAACGCGCATCCTTAAACTTCCCGCAAAAACCCCGCCTCCTCTCTTGACACATACACCCTGACTCCCATCCAAGCCCTCCTTCCCGCCACCCTCTCTCCTCACCGCCGCCACCCCAACCCCAACCTCTCACTTCCCTCTTATTCCGCGCCATCTCCCATACATGACCTCCCTTCCGCCCCTCCACCCCCGCCACCGCACACCCCGCACCCTCTCCACTCGCATCCTCTTCTCAAGGAGAGGACACACCCCTCATCTTCTCTCCCTCGCCTCACCCTTCGAGTAAAAATAATGAAAAAATACACCCATCTCCCCTCCCTTCTTCCCGAAAACATTCCACCTCACTCTTCTATGCATCTCTGTCTTCCACCCTCTCTTTCCGCCCCGCCCTCGCCCCCTCCAGCCTATATCTTCCTCTCTTTGTCACCGCCCCTTCCCTCCCCTCCACATCTCTTCCTGCCCGGTCACCCCACCCTCTCCTCTCTCCACCGGATCCTCGGCTCGTCGCCCCTCCTCCACCCTTATCCTGTCCTGGTCCCCTGTCCATATACCCATACTCCACCACCGTCGTCCCCCCAAAGACTCGTAAATCGCCACCGAGACGCTATTCTTTCCAATGTAACCCCACCTCTCGCCCCTCTCTCTGAAACAAACTATAAACTCCAGCCTCCCGCCCACACACCCGTACCGGCTCCCTATTCACTGCCCTCCGACTCTCCTGACCTCTCTCTCTCTCTATCTCTCCACCCCCCATCCTTACCCTCACTCTCCACCTCCCTCCCCCATTACTCCCATTTCCCCAGAGTTATTCCTCATGCACCAAATCCACCCCCGCACACCCCCACTCCACGAGCAATGGCTTTCTCTGTGGCGGCCTGAAGTCCCATCCTTCCCCCGCATCCTCCTCCCTCTCTTTCTCATTCTCTCCTTCTCCCTCCGCTACTACCTCCTCTCCTACTCACCTCCTCCACCGCCTCCTCGCGCATTTACCCGTCAGGGAAACGTTTTCCCATTCCCCCCTGAGATATCTGTCGCCTCCCCTACCCTTCTCTTCGTTCCTATTTTCCGCGCCATCTTCTCAACCCCCTGGTCCCCTCCGCCCTCTTTCCCCTCCCGTCCCGTCCTCTCTTCTTTGCAGTTCCCCCTACATACACCACCCATTTTTCTATCCCGAACGCATCTCCCTGCCATTGCCTCTCCCACGTCGTGAGGTCGCGCCCCGAGCCCTCGCTCCCTCCATCGTCCTCCCTCCGACGTTCCCCCTTCCTCGTTTGGCACCTCCTCTCCTCCGCCCCTTAAAGCCTCCATTTCCTACCCATTTCTTATATATATATTTTTTATTTTTCGTTGGAGGACCTCCCCTTCACCTCTTCCTCACTCTGTTCTCTTTATGCGGCCGACCGTCTGTGTTGGAAGGTCGGGATGGATGTCTTCCAAAGGATGGAGAGGCACGGTGTCGATGTGTGGGAACGGGCGGGGCGAGGGGAGGGTAAAGAGGGAAATGGGTTGGCTATGTGGCAGAGGAGGAGATATTGGAGCGTGGGTGTTGACTTGAATTTCCGGAAGAGATTGGAAATGAGGGAGGGGAGGACGGAGAGAAGGAGAGAGGGGAGGGTGAGGGAGTGAAAGGATTGATTTGGAGTGTAGTGAATTTTCCTTCAAGAGCAACGAACGTCGATTTGCGATATGGAAGCATAGAGTCCAATGCGAATGCTAGCAAATGAATAAGACACAGGTAATAGTAAAAAGAGACAGAAAGTTCTGTGAATGTTAACTGGTTATCATTTGTTGAACTCTTGTACCTGATCACAATGGTGGTATTCATAGCGGCCATTAGGGTTGTCATTTGCCAACATTAACCAAAGTTCAGGTAAGCGATGCAACTTAATTCGTTTTTGCTAAACCTGCCATTAAATTTAATTGAATAAAAACAGAAAAAACAAGCAGTTTGAAATATTATCATATTATATGATTCTGTTACCATTTGTGCATTATATTTAGGCGGCGTACCTTAAATTGCCGCCCCAAAAATTATTTCCATTTAATCTTTCAATTTCCTTTAAATTTTTAACTATTGACAAGAGAACATCGTACAAAACTCGTCAAAGCTATAAGAGAATCAAGATGAAAGGTTTAGAAAAAAACACGCTTTCAGTAAAAGACCAAACAAATGTTCGTCCGAGAAAAAATTATTTCCATCTTCTCTGCCATTTTTCCCGAAAATATTTTTACAAAGATGTTTTCCAGAAATGTTGAAATATAAAAAAACATTTAGCTTCCTCTATGAGCAAGGGATATTGGCACTATTTTGTCAAGCTTTAACTCTCCTTAATCCTCTCATGCTTTCACTCCTTCATCACAAGGTACTTTTTATTTATTCAATTCTAGCATTAAAAACCCAGACAGAACTTTGAACAGTATTCGAAGATAGTGCTATAGGAGGCAATATATATTATATATATATATATATATATATATATATATATATATGCGGGTCGCGGTGGTCTAGCGGGTAGAGCGTTGGACTGCTGACCGGAGGGTCCCGGGTTCGATTCCCGGGCAAGGCACTTTGGGCACCTGCAGCTCCACCCAAGCTAGTTGATTTTTCGGGTACCAGATCTTCCTGGGAAACCATAACCGGCACAGGGAAAGGAACTGGCCCCCCTACCCTGATGTGTGAATATTCACACGCCGTCGGGCTTGGTACAGGGGTGAGCTCTACCATCACCTACTAAACCGACCTTCGGGTTGAATACTGTGTTATATATATATATATATATATATATATATATATATATATATATATATATATATCGATGATGCGGAAGTACTCACGAGAGCAATATAACTTTTGGACGGCACAATAGAACACAGAATAAAACAGGTAACACGTAAAAGGACACTCACACTGTAGATGATTTAAGCTTTCGGCCTACTCCGAGGCCTTCTTCAGGTCAGACTGAGAGGTTTTGAGGGAAGAGAGCCTGGGGAGGGGAGGGGGGGGGTGGAAGGTTTAGGGACTGTTGGGAAAGAAATTAAAGATGGCGGTTAAGGGTGGGAATTTTAAAGGATCGGAAATATAGGATGTATGCGGATTCGCGAGTTCTCACCTCTATGTTGGTGGCTGAATCGGGTAGGGACTCTAGAACTGTTAGGAAAAAGCATTTGTCAAATGATAGGTTGTGTGAACTTGCGCGTAAAGGGATAGGAAGAGAAGAGAGTGAAGCAGAATTACAGGTGTAGCGGTGATTGTTCATTCGAATGGATAAGGGGGTAATGCATTCACCTATGTAGAATGAAGTGCATTGTTTGCACGACAAAAGATAGACAATATTTTTCGAGAGGCAATTAGCGTTGGAACGGGGTGAAGGGACATTGAGGGGATTTGGGGAGAGGGGAGCAGATCTGATCAGCAGACATGTTTTACATCGGGGGCGATTGCAGGTGGGGGAAATATGTGGAAATTTGTGAGGGCGGGGTGCCAAAGGGTTGGTGGATCTCAGAAGGTTTCTGAGATTGGCTGGTCGTCTGTAAGCGACAGAGGGGCATTGGGGCAGTAAGGATGTGGTCGCGTCATTGTCATGTAATATAGGATAACGTTCTTTGAGAAGGGTTTTCAGTCTGTGTGATCCGAGGAAATAGGTTGTGCAAAGGTTGAGTTCAGCGTCAGATGTGGGGTTGTTATTCTGTGGTGTGTGTGGTCGTGTGGAGCGGTAGATTTTATCCTGTAGGAGCTTTTCTGGGTAACCGCGTTTGTGGAGTGCATGGTGTAGATTGTGGAGGTATTTGTTGAGGGTACCTGTGGTGTTGCAAATCCGATGTCCGCGGATAGAGAGAGAGTTGGGAATTGAGCGTTTGGCGTGAGAAGGATGACTACTAGTGTAGTGTAAATATTGTTGATTATTAGTGGCTTTGATGTGTACTGAAGTGGTGAACTTGTTATTGTGAATTTAGATGTCTGTGTCAAGAAAGGTGATAGAGGAGTCTGAAATGGAAGAAGTGAATTTAACAGTTAAAGAAGAATTTAAGGCCGAGAAGAAATTGTCAAGAGACTCAGAGCCGTGTGTCCAGAGCATGAAAATGTCGTCAATGTAGCGAACCCAGAAAAGAGGTTGGAAGGGTTGCTGTGAAAGGAAATTCTCTTCAAGGTGGCCCATGAAGAGATTGGCGTACGATGGCGCCATCCTCGTTCCCATCGCTGTGCCTTTCGTTTGGAGATAAAAACAGTTTTGGAAAGAGAATGAATTTTTGGTCAGGACGACAGTGGCGAGATTGAGGAGAAATTCGGTCGAGGGGCACTGGGGAGGGGGGCGTAGAGAAAGATAGTGTCGGAGGGAGGATAGGCCTTCTGCATGGGGAATAGAAGTATAGAGGGAGGTGACGTCGAAGGTGGCCATAAGCAGGTTGGAGGTGGAGGGAATGGAGACAGAGTTTAAACGGTGGAGGAAGTGATACGTGTTTTTCGTGAAGGAGGGCAATCAGTGTACGATAGGTTGTAGGTAGTGGTCAAGGAATGCGGAGATTCATTCGGTGGGAGAGTTGAAACTAGAAACTATAGGGCGACAGGGGATGTTGGGTTTGTGTATTTTTGGGAGGAGATAAAACTGGGGTGTTCTGGGGTTTGGGGGTGAGAGTAGGGATATGTCTTGGGAGGTGAGGCCTCCTTCTGGTCCAAATTGGAGGAGAAGAGACCGAATTTCCTTTTGGAAGGTTGGAGTAGGGTTGTCGGTGAGAGTGTTATAGGTGGATGTGTCGTTGAGGTGACTGAGGGCTTTGGAAATATAGTCTTGGGTGTTTAAAATTACGACTGAGGAGCCTTTATCGGCGGTGGTGACCACGATGTTGAGATTGGCCTGTAGGGTTTTAAGGGCATGACGTTCGTTTATCTACAGTGTGAGTGTCCTTTTACGTGTTCTCTGTGTTATATTGTGCCGTCAAAAGAAAATATATATATATATATATATATATATATATATATATCTGTGTGTGTTGGCAATTTTTTACAATTGCAGAAATGGATTTAAATTTGCAACAACGAACTTGTATTACATTTTGCGTAAAAAACGGACTTAGTGGCGCATGGACGTTGGAAATGTTGGAAAAGTGTTTCGGCAACGATTCTCTAAAAAAAACGGTCGTTTACCAGTGGCACGAGCGGTTCAGAAGTGGTCGTGAGTCAATCGAAGATGATGAACGCAGTGGCAGACCATCGACATCGAAAGTCGGTGAAAAAATTGATAAAGTAAAAGAAATGTTGGTCAATAACCGCAAATTAACCATCAGAGAAATAGCGGAGGACTTGAACATTGCCTATGGATCCGCCCAAGACATTGTGGTTAATGATTTGGGTTTCCGTCGTGTAGCAGCAAAGTTGGTGCCAAAAGACCTCAATTTCATGCAAAAAAGAGACCGTGTTGACGTCGCAAAAGACATGATTTGCGAGGCTGAATCCGATCCCACATTCATCAAAAGGATCATTACTGGAGTATAGACGTGGGATTATGAGTACGACACGCAATCCGACATCAGGCAAGTGAATGGCGTTCACCAAATGAGCCGAGACCAAAAAAACCACGTCGTTTTCAGTCAAAAAAGAAGGCAATGCTGACGGTTTTCATGGATTACAACGGTGTAGTGCATCATGAATTTTTGCCAGAAGGCCAGACAGTAAACAAAGAGTATTATTTGGGCGTTATGAGACGTTTGCCTAAGCAATTCGCCGAAAGAGACCAGAAATCGTCGCACAGTGCGTCGAGACCGTCGCACAGTGCTATCATTATTCGTAATTTTTTGACGAAAAATGCAACAAATACCATCCAACAGCCACCAAATTCACCTGATTCGGCTCCCTGTGACTTTTTTCTGTTCAATCGAGTTAAAAAACCATTACGGGGAACGCGTTTTAGCAGCCGAGAGGAAGTAATGGAAAAATCGCAGGAAGCACTGATGGACATACCGAAAACCGAATATAAAAAATGTTTCGAGGATTGGATCAAGCGCTGGCATAAGTGTGTTGCAGTCGATGGGGATTACTTTGAAGGGGACAATATAGATTTAGATGAATAAACTTGTATTTTTAATTTTCTGAATAAATTCCGGGAACTTTTTGATCAATGTAGTATACTTAAAAAATATATATATATAATCTTCTTTTAAAATTCGTTGGGCACCCTTAGCTTTTGTAAAAAAATATGCAAGGATTCATGCCACCCATCTATATTAAAAGACGTAACGCCATACGGTGTAGTATGCCGTCATGATCACAGATTTTTGGTATTTTATAACGTTTATATTTCGTTGAGTTAAAAAAAATGTGAAATTAAAATTCAAGAGGGAAACACAAGATTAATTTCTAGTTGAAATGACATATCAAATCTTTGAAATATTATGTTCAATTTAAATCAAGAAATAAGAAATAAATATTGTTTAGAAAATATGCTGAAGTTCTTCTATTCTACTGATGAAATGAACCGGCGGAGGTCATAGCGTTAATCATAAAAAGTATGGAAAACTGAAAAATATTTGTTAAAGTAGCATATTATTAAAAAATGAAATCATCACTTGTATGCTAGCTGTTTTATTTGTGAAGGACTGCCATTTTCCAATCCTTGACTATGCTTATGTCCATTATAAATGTTTTATTCATCTCTTGAAGATACTTAAAATACGGTATATATCCAAGTAGTGTTTATTCGGACGTTGCCTTGGTTAAAAAATGCTAACTTCCTCATAAGGTTGTCAACGGAAAATTAAATACGTCATTGAGTTCATAATGAGCCATCGGCGACAATGGCCTGATGAGATGAAGAGAGAAGATTGATTTCCTTAAAAATGGTGTATTTGGCAGGCAAAAAAAAATTTGCTAGTACAGTCAGATTTTTAACTTTAGGGGTAGGAGTGATTTCTTTGAGATTTAATAACTTTAACCGCCCGAGGTCAAAGGAAAAACAATAGGAGTCAGGAAACGAAATTGCAATGTCTTGTCTTCCACTCGGAATAGCTCCCGGCACAGCCGTACGAGGAAAATTACTAGTTAGAATGGATGAGTGGAAAAATTCCATTTCAGAATTACGGGATTTGTCGATTTATATATATATATATATATATATATATATATATATATATATATATATATATATATATATATATATATATATATATATATATATATATATATATATATATATATATATATATATAGTGTATGTGTGTAATTATATATTTAAAAAATGTATATATTTTAAAATTTTTAGACCATAAAACCATAAGCACAGTAATCAACCCTAAGGTCGGTTATGTAGGTGATGATAGAGGTCACCCATTGGTAAGCCCGACGGCGTGTGAAATTCATGCATCAGAATGGGCGCCAGTTCGTTTCCCTGTGCCGGTTATGGGTTCCCAGGAAGATTCAGTACCAGAAAAATCACATAGCTTGGATGGAGTTGCAGGTACCCGGAGAGGCATGCCCGAGCCCTCCGTTCAGTAGTCCAACTCTCTATCCCTAGACTATCACGACACATATATATATACGGTACCTGTATGTGTGCCGCTGTAGTCCAGGGGGTAGAGTGTTGGGCTACTGACCGTAGGGCCCAGGTTCGATCCCCGCGCAAGCCAAGCAGTTCCACCCAACCTAAGTGATTTTTCGCGCACCAGAACTTCCTGGGAAACCATGAGGGAAACCATATATATATATATATATATATATATATATATATATATATATATATATATATATTTATTTATTTATTTATTTATTTATTTATTTATTATTAGGTAATCTACTGGTAAAGGTAGGTTTTTGTATGGGCACAACTATCAAATAAACATTTTGTGACTCCCCACCTAACAAACTAATTTATCAGGCCCCTCTTCATCTCCTTGTACTTCTTTCCTCCCTTCATCCCGTCAAACATGCCTATCCTGTTCCTGCCCTTACCTCGCATGCCCAACATTCTCCCCTCTATTACCTTCTTCAACATTCCACTACCGCTCAATACGCCTTTCATCCATTTTTCCTGCCTCCATAGGATTTTTCTCAACAAACCCCTCTCCTCACCCACCATCTCTAGTACTTCCTCATTTGTTTTCCTTTCGGTCCATTTCACCTTCTCCATTCTTCTCCACAGCCGCATTTCAAAATCCTCCAATCTACGTTTTACCTCCTACTTCAGCGACCACGTTTCCGCGCCGTACATAGCTACGCTCCATATCAGAGTTTTTACGAGTCTTGTCTTAACATCCCTACTCAACGTCCCCGTCATCAACTCCCTCCTCCTTGAGAAAGCCTCCTTGCCTAGCGCATTTCTTCTCCTTACGTCCCTACCACTTTGACCGTATTGGTCCAAAACACTTGCGAGATATGTAAACTGCTCTATCTGCTCTATTTTTCCCCGCCTATTTTAATATTTAGCTTAGGCTTTTTCTTTCTGGAGAATCGCGAAATCTTTGTTTTATTAATATTGATTCTCATCCCATATTTATCGCACCGAACCACCAATTCACTCAGCAACTCTTGCAACCCCTTGGCTGACTCAGCAACTAATGCTTGGTCATCAGCAAACCTAACCGATTTTATGAATTCCCCCCAACTTTCATTCCGACCTCCAGTTCTTCCCATGCCTCGTTAATCATTTCCTCCACATATACGTTGAACAGCACCGGTGACAATGAGCAACCCTGCCTTACCCCTCTTCCTAACACTGCCCATCTGGACTCTCCGTTCCCCACTCGCCCCTGAGCACTCTGAGTCATGTATAGGTTGCGGATCAGTCTCCTGTCCCTCCAATCCATTCCTTTTTTCTGCAATACACGCATTAATTTTTCCCAATTCACTCTATCAAACGCTTTTTCGAAATTTACAAAACCGGCAAAAACGTCCTGATTGTATTCTATATTCCTCTCGATTAGTGATCTCATTACTGCAATGGCATCACGCGTACCTCTTCCCTTCCTTAACCCAAACTGATCATCCCATAAGTAATCATTTGCCTTACTCTCTATCCTTTTGTTGATGATCCTGGAAATAACTTTAGCTGCGTGGGATATCCAACTTATTGTTCTGTAATCCTCACATGATATAGCCTTTGCCTTTTTTGAAATAGGGACTAACACCGATCTCACAAAATCTTCCGGCCAGATTCCTTCCTCATAGATACTACGAATCAGTCTATATAGAGTCTTCTTCCCACATTTTCATAAACATTTCAACAGTTCTACAGGGTTGTTGTTCACCCCCACGGCCTTATTTGCTTTCATCTCCTTTAATGCCCTTTCTTTTTCATCGTCAAGTATGCCTGGACCTAAGCTATCTTCTTCTACGTCATGTTCCTTTTCTATGTCTAACCTTATCGGCATAAGTTCTTTACCATACAGTGTTTCTATATATTCCTTCCATCTCTCTTGGATTTTTCCTGGTTCAACTATTATCTTACCCCACTTATCTTTAACTGTTATCACAGATCTTGCCTTCTTACTTCCCGATAATAACTTATCCTTGTATATCCTTGCTGTATAGAGAACCAATTTCCCCCTTCTTCTGTAAACTTTCCATATCCTCGCATTACGTTTTCCACCATTCTTCTTTTGCTTTATTTGTGGCCCTTCTCAATTTATTGTTTAACTCTTTGTACTTCATTTTCCTAACTCTGTGTTTACATTCTTCCATCTTTTCTCTCATCCATCTTTGCAATCGTCTCATCCGTTACCCATGGTTTCTTTATTCTTTTCCCTTTAACGGTTCCTATAGTGTCTTTTGCTGCTACCGATATCCCTTGCTTGATACATTCCCATTTTTCTTCGATAGTACTCAGTTCTTTACCGTCATCCATCATTTTCTCTACAGCCTCCTGATACTCCTTTCTCGTTAATTCATTTAATGCTTCTACGTTCCATTTCCCAACCCGCCGCCCTTGCCTTATCTTCTTGAAACGGACGTTACATTTCATAACAACTAAATTGTGGTCAGAGTCTGCATCCGCTCCTGGGAAACTGTGCGAATTTATCACACTGTTCCTAAACCTGTGCCTAACCATAATATAATCTAACTGATACCTATCTGAGTCACCTGGCATTTCCCAAGTATACCTACGCCTTTATATATTATTATTAGGTAATCTACCGGTTAAGGTAGGTTTTTGGATGGACACAACTATCAAATAAATATTTTGTGACTCCCCACCTAGCAAACTAATCTATACCAGGTCCCTCTTCATCTCGGTGTACTTCTTTCCTCCCTTCATCCCGTCCAACATCCCTATCCTGTTCCTACCCTTACCTCGCTTGCCCAACATTCTCCCCTCTATTACCCTCTTCAACATTCCACTACCGCTCAATACGCCTTTCATCCATTTTTCCTGCCTCCATAGGATTTCTCTCAACAAACCCCTCTCCTCCCCCACCATTTCTAGTACTTCCTCATTTGTTTTCCTTTCGGTCCATTTCACCTTCTCCATTCTTCTCCACACCCACATTTCAAAAGCCTCCAATCTACGTCTATCCTCCTGCTTCAGCGACCACGTTTCCGCGCCGTACATAGCTACGCTCCATATCAGAGTTTTTACGAGTCTTGTCTTAACATCCCTACTCAATGTCCCCGTCATCAACTCCCTCCTCCTTGAGAAAGCCTCCTTGCCTAGCGCAATTCTTCTCCTTACGTCCCTACCACTTTGACCGTGTTGGTCCAAAACACTTCCGAGATATGTAAACTCTTCTACCTGCTCTATTTTTTCCCCGCCTATTTTAAAATTAGCTTAGCCTTTTCCTTTATATATATATATATATATATATATATATATATATATATATATATATATATATATATATATATATATATATGTGTGTGTGTGTGTGTGTGTGTGTGTGTGTGTGTGTGTATGTGTGTGTGTGTGTATTCATTCAAACATAGAAATATGTATGAGGAAAGGGGATAAGGGAACACATAAAAGGCTAACACAGGACATGTGGGGAAGGCGGTCGTTTGAGCAGATCACGAATGTAAAAATATTTACTTAACCGGGATTTGAACACCGGACCTTCCGCTTGCCGGGCGGGTGTGCTACCAATTAAAATTACAATTAATTTTAATTGGTAGCACATCCGCCTTTATGTGTTTCCCTATCCCCTTTCCTCATACCTATTTCTATGTGTGAATGAATATTTGTGCCCCGTATGACGGGACCTCTTATTTGAATATATATATATGTATGTATATATATATATATATATATATATATATATATATATATATATATATGCATATAACTTCGAAATGGAACGCACTTCGGCGACGCACCAATATATAAAAACACAGATGTAGATTTTTAAAAGATATAAACACAAGGATACACATATGTAAGTTTGACGTTTCAACGGCACGACCGTCGTCATCAGAATGAATATGTGAATTATAATTATATACACATGTATACATATACTATTATTACAATTATGTGTATATACGAGTGTAAGTAAAATCTGTTACTACGATTTTGGTCAAAGTTGAGGTCTAAATGACATCACCAATCATAGAAAGGAAGAAGTTGACAGGGTATCTGGCGAATTAGTAGAAATACAGGATTAATTGATTTGATTTGTAATTGATTTATTCTTTGGATGGAAACATTGATAGTGATCGTTCTGCGGGACAGTTTATTTCCCTCGCAGCAAAGATAGGTCTTAGAATCCTCAACAAAAGAATGAAGAGGGGTGCAAATGATTAATGAGGGGAAGATTAGTTTAAATTTATTAAGGAAATGGGCACGAGCGATACCATAAATTAAAATAAATCAATAAAGAGAGGAAGTTAGAGGAAAATTAAGACTTTTGTCTGAAGTATTCAAGTAAATAGAGAGTAATTTGGGTAAAATGTATGAATTTATTGCATAAAATAAGAGTAAATTTTAGGGACAGGCGACTTATCCGCAGCCAGTATATGCTTGAGACCTTTCCGGTGTGATGGCAGAAGGAAAATTGGTGGGACAGAGGATTTCACTATCACACGCGTTTTTCAAAGAATCAGTGAAAGGAATGTTGAAAGGAGCACGACTGTAACTCAAGATAAGAATTAAATCCGGCTAGGAATCCATAAAATCGGTAAGATTTGTGAATAATCAAACTCTAGTGAAACATTCAGAGCTGATCACATTAGAAAAAACTGTGATGTGAGAATCTTTGTTTAAAAAAACAACAAATTTTATGTGGATTTCAGATATAAGGTTTTTAAGAAAATTTCAAAAGAGCAAGTTCAAAAATAAATCAATTTGGAATAGTTTTACTAACTTGGGAGTGCGTTGGGACAAGATAGATCAAGTAA
Source organism: Hetaerina titia (assembly GCA_037158775.1). Classification (NCBI taxonomy): domain Eukaryota; kingdom Metazoa; phylum Arthropoda; class Insecta; order Odonata; family Calopterygidae; genus Hetaerina; species Hetaerina titia. The sequence continues at coordinate 89,565,244 of CM073775.1, read as the reverse complement.
TAGGAAAAAGAATTTATTCGAAAAGAAGAATTGCATTAGAAAAATAAGTTTTCACCGGAAAGAGATGATTGATGACAGGAACGTCGGGTATGGGTGTTATAAAACGATTTCTGAAACGTTTGGTTTATGTAATGTTTTGCTCTGGCGATGAAACATGGTTGTTGACTCAATATAATTTGTGTAGATTGCATGGTATTGAAAATTACGTGTGGTAGATAGTAGGCGCAAATGCACGGAAAGCAAAGCGAAAAAGTGGTAGGCAAGCTGAGGGAGGAGCGTGAATTCTTAGAAAATATCTAAGGTAGAATCAGAGAATTTTCAGTGGTGATGAAATGTGTAAGGCTGTAGGTAAGGGCAACGCTAGCCAAGGGAAAAAACAGAGAGTAATTAGATTGATAATTCAGACGGATTGAAGTGGGTCAGGATATTAGCGGAATTGAAGAAGAGTTTACTATAGGTGGGTATGTCACGTAGTAACTTTTTAGGTGATGCTAAGAAATGTAAGGGTTTTAAATCAGTCCAACAAAAACGTATCTTATGCAGAGTAATACAAATAATATTTTAAACTATATTTTATGTTTGAACGAATCGTGCAATGGTTCAAACAGTTCCTTAAGGGAGAAATATTTATTATTAGTTAGGATTGAAAATTTAAATCCGTCTTCTTCATTTAAGTAATGCGTTCAGAGGATCTATATCTACTTTGTACCATGCAAGTCACCTTATATGTGTGACTGGAGTTGATTCAACCAGGAACGAAAGATCAAAAAATAAGTTTTTCTAACTTTCAACTAAAATATATATGAGTGTGTAAATTAATTCTAACTATGAAGATCGTGATAATTACATGTAGATGTAATACGGTATCTACGTGAGATATACTTTCATAAGTATAAAAAAGGAGCTGTTATTATCAAGAAGGAGAATAATTTAAGGTTTGATGAAATAATGACGACATACTAGCATACTTAGAACATAGAAGGCAAAAACCTATTTACCTCTAAGTGTGTTTGCCTACACCTATTTGCTTCTTTATCGTTCGTTCGGAAAAAATGACATGTTAAAACTGTCGTTTCTACGCTTGATTTCTCTAATCGTTCTGCCATGATCTCTCCTATCGCTGTACGATGAAACTGATAAAAAATTTTCATCATCATTGCTAAGTAGACCTGCTTCCAGTTTATGAGATTTAATCTCTAATATAACCGTCGCTCCGTGATTGATTTCCAACCTAAATACTCTAATAATCTAGATACTCCTCTAAGTTTATCATGACAACGTTTTACAAATATAGGTGCTCCAAGCTGCACGCAATCTAATTCGGTAATCAATAAAACTTTTTGAGGAACCCATACACTAACAGCACATTTCAAAAAATATCTAATAGAGACTAGCAAAGGCTAGAAGTGCTCTTTGATCTATTCACATTTCCCATGCCCTTCCAAGAAATGCTATTTTTTGCTTGTTATCATTATTAAAACTCACACGTGCAGATAGACAAGGTCAGAAGACACACAAGTCCCAAGTAGTACAATAGAACTTACCTTGGAAAAAATAGATGACATCTGATCAATCAATTTCACAAAATATAATAAATAAAACCAGTCAGAAAAAAATACACTTAAAGGAAAATTCCATAGAACTATCTCTAATACAAAAAAAAAGAAAATACATATCTCATTAACATCAGTTTCCCAAATCAACAAGAAAATAAATCAAAACTAAGCTGTTTCAAACAATTTTACACAATATATCATACAAATTATTATTTGAATTGTTTACATCTATCTTGTTTCTTAAATCTATTTACCCTGTTAGGAAAGAGCTCGAATATAGTATGTTTGCATATAAACTGTTCCAACCAACATTTGTTTTATTAAGAAATAAAAAGTTTCTAATTTTTCCTTTGTGCCCGGCATTTCACCTCGAATTCGTAATCTTTCCTCCTTATAAAATTTGGATTTACCGCCTCTTTCCTTAGCTCGGCCCAAGCTTTCTCTCCCTTCAGAATGCGGAACATTCCACAAAGTCGGCTTATTTTTCTACTGCTCTGTAAATGTTCCCAGCCCAGCGTTTTTAACATTTCAGTCACACTCTCCATCCTCCTATGCTTCCCCAATACATTCCCGTGTTCACATATTCCCCGTCTGTGTTTCAACCAGGAGAGTAACATAATACCTGAGTATTTAATCGAGTGTACGCTTTCTATTTCGCTAATTTTGATACGCTGACGTTCTGACGGCTGAACTATTCCAATTCATGATATTCCATGCTACACACTCTTTTACGTTTAATTTTAGTTGTCATGAGTCGCACCAACCTTCTATTGCATTAAATGAATCTCTTAATAGACTTTATTCTCAGGTCCACGCATATCTTAGTAAACCGCTGTGTCGCCGGCAAATAAGCGTGGCACAATACTAAACTCGTATTTAATATCATTACCATAGAGAAGGAATATAAACAAATCCGATAACTGTTCCTTAGATAACACTCAAAGTGACCTCCACCATGTTAGAGCTAACACCATCTAGAACTATACTTATCATGCGGCCATTAGAAACGTTATTTATCCAGCCTAGCATCAATTTATCTATAACATTGGCTTCTAGCTGTGGTTGTATGTTTCTAGGAGACTTCGTGGAAAGTCTACTTAAAGAATGTTAAAAAAACATTCACTGGTACATTATTTTATGTTTATCTCAAAATAGTATAAAAAATGAACCAGTCGTGCATCTTAGGATCTACCGTTACGGAAACTCCTGGTTTTGAATCAAAATGTAATGTCTATAGATACCACATTATCGATACTAACAAGTAACTGAATAGGCTCCATGACCTTGTATGATATATAGCAGTTGTGAGGGAAATAGGTCTATAATTGCACGCTTCCTTCCTGTGGCTACCTTAGAATACATTATCTATTTTCAGGATAAATGGTACTCCTTCATTTGAAATGAATTTATATATCTTGAGCTCCAAGCAAGCTGTGTGACATTACGCATATTATATCTTCATGCTAAACCACAGGAAATGTAGAGAAATCGTCTGCATCAATTGTGTAGGGTGGATTTCACAAGTGGTAGACAAGTGCCGCGGTGAGCGGGGAGATCCCCACTCGCATATGAAGAGTAATTTGGCGTAATTATTGCATATATCTATGCTATCACTCGCTTCAGTAATTTTCCATGACGGGCGTTTCAAATAATAATTTTAGGGCATACTCTCGACAAATAAGCATTTTATTAAGTTTATAAATGTATAACATAGTTATCTTTAGAACACATTGGATTGATTTAATGTGTGTAGTTGATTGCTGTGTTTACTGGATTAATACTTTTCTAGATAATATTACTATATTTCTACTATTATTAATACTAATTCTAGATCATTGAAGTGAATATACTGGAAAGAATTTGCTTGCTTTTTATTTTTCAATATTTGTACTTTATTACCCTTTGATATGAACCTATAAAAACCTATCAGCATAACCATTAGATCATTTATATTGTAAAAACAAATTATTCTCCCTAAATCAAATGCGTTTTACCGTTGACGAAACTCTAAAAAATCTAGCATTGTGAATTATCCCTATATTTTTCATGAATATGAACCAAGATTTAGTCACAATTGGTGGGAATAATTCTCTTGGTAAAATTACGTTTTATTATGACTGCTATATTAAATAGCCAGAAATACGGCCTAATGTGTTAGCTTGAATTAGAGTCATTGATTTCGTACTTTTAAATGTTACAATTGTGTATTTATGGCACCTTGGTATTAAATTAGCAAGGCTTTTATTCTGTAACTGCAGCAGATTGCAAGGGTATTGGATAAGCTCTATCTATTATGCTTTCAAAATGTGTATTTAAAGTCATTTTGATGTAAGAACACGTATTTGGTAATTAAATTTTTTCTCTACGCTTTCGAATGGCTCAAATCCTTCAAGCATAATAAAATTAATTAACTAAGATAGATAATTACTTGCGATTCCTCAATAGCATAAGCCTCACCCTTGGTCGAATATTACAAAAATAATATTGCCATGAAATTAGTCAGTGAGATATATTCTCTTTGGCGTCAATTCAACTTTCACATACCGCCTTGATAATGTGATAAATGTTAGGGGATTAAAAACTGGGTGGCTGTATTATCGAGATGTGAATTTGGAGAAATCTTTCGCTTTTTCTCCAGTGAGAGTTAAGTATCGCTGCTAAATATATTAATCACCTGTGTAACTGGTAGTCAAGGGTGTGGGTTTCAAGGTACACCATTATAAAATACTCTCGACAAATAAGTGGCGATAATTAGTAATATTTTATTCATTTTAGAAATGTAGCTTATATGTGTCTTTGTGATACTTTTAGTTAACATGGGAATTTATTTGAAATTCATCCGTACAATACAAAAATGTGTTTTCCTGAAACCTTCTAAATATTTTTAAGAATTAAGCGTAAATTACCACGATAACTTCATTGTGCCCTTCGTCCAATTGTTACATTCTTTAGACTGAGAGTGGATTATATATTTCTTCATTTTGGTTTTAAATAACAGTATTTGTTCTTTTGTCTCTTAAAACAATAATGATATGTGCCATGCAAACAGGGAAAATGGGGTATGAGAGACACCGATATACAATGAGACCTACCATATTTCCTTTTATGCGTCATGAAAATAGTGGCGATATGGAGGTTTCCTGGCGATGGGTGAGGGGACTAAGGGAAAATAATTCCCCGAGAGCAGTTACCTTCTACCAAAACTCTTTTCGACTTATCCTCTCATATTACCCGATATTTCAATCTTCATTTTTCCTGGATCGCTTCATTCCTTTTTCCCCTCCATATTTGTTCTCCATATCTCTCTTCATTTCCATCCCACTTCCAACTAATGCTATTCTTTCTCTTTTGCCCTTGTTTTCCTTCCATCTCTCTTCATCCCTCGCCCTTCTCTTATGCGAGATCCATTCTCCCCTGTGGTCTGGCGCCTCGAGATAAGAAACGGCACACCTTTAACTCAATGGTGCAAATGTGGTGATTTATTGCGATGGAAATGGGTTTTTTCCTTGCTCTCTTTCAATGGGCTAGCAAATGAAAGACGTCTGTTTCTGCATGTTTTCTCTTCTTCATCTCACTGCTCTCTCCTAGAATTGGAACAAGAATACATTTTTTGCGTTCTTTTCCCAGATGAGATTTCAAGAAATAATATGCATATTTGTGTGTTATCACTTAAATAGGGTAAAAGGGATGAATAACCAAAACGAGGATTTGAAATTTTTTTTACCAAAATCAAAAAGCGTTTGTTTTACTCTTTTTTATTCTCACTATGAGCTGAACATATTCATAAATTTTCATTTCATTAGACATATTCTATATTTATTGTGAAGTTTAGAATACTCTGACGTAAATCGTTGATAGCATGCATAATAGCTGCAAAAATTTTATTTCTCTTTACTTTAGTTGCGATGATACTATTGCACATTATATGCTGAAAGAATAAGTTACTAACTTGTTGGTTTGTGTTGTCACTACGATTTGGATATGATTTTCTTATCTTTTATTATGCACATTTCATAAATATTTAATTTTGCATTCTGTTCTTAATTTCTTTAACTCTTCGAATTTGACAAAATATTTTTCAAAATTTCGGCACATTGTAATTACTAGTACATCATATAGATGCGTTATTTAACCAGATTGTTAATTTTTACAAGGAACAAAAACCCTTCATTGAGAGCGGCTAATTTTTGGATATTAATCTGTTTTAAAACCTGTTTAAGCTTAGAATAATTTAATTAAACGGTGAAAACCCCTCCCAGCGTATAAAATCATGGGGAAATTAATTGAATTTCGTCGGTGTATTAAGAAAATCGGATTAGCAATCTCCACACAGAATAAACTAAACAAATATATTTTAACACCGCAGAGGCTTTGCAAACAAAAATTTATGCTCTTAGTTTGAGACAGTGAAAAATAAGGACTAATTCAAGCCAAAGAGGCTGAGAAAGACCAAAATTCAATATCATCACTTTTCTTCTATCATAGTAAAAACGTAATTAACTTCAACGTCGTATTTCTAAAGAGTTCCTTTTCCCCGACTCCACAACGTGTCGTATCTTTTTCAATATCACTTGAATGTAGACGATATGCTGTCGTGTCGTATATTTCTCCCGAGACACATGCACACAAGGAAATGCGTTTGATCTCGTTATACAAGTATATACCTTGACGGAGATGCAAGTCCTATTCGTCACAGTGGAGGAGGAAAAAAAGGCGTAGAGCCATGCAAGGGAAGGGATGAGAAAGATTGAAGAGAATCTGCCATGACCATTATATCCCTGTATATGTATATTCAAAACAGATGACTCCGTCGCGTTGGAATTTTTATTATTCGCAAAAGGTTTTTCGGAGAAAAATGAGATGAATCATGCAAGCAGACAAGTTGCTCCCCTCTTCCCCTCACACCCCCCTACGTTCCATCATTCCGCATCTTCCCAGCGAGCCTCCCATATGCCTCCAACTTCCAACAGCACTCCCACCAGTTCATGCCTTCCCCCTCGGAGCAGCCGTGGCCAAAAGGGCGAAGGGGGAGGGTGCAGCGAAGGGTTGTCGCAAACCCTCCCCCATCCCGGGTCCCTTTATTCACCCGCCACCTCCTTCGTCGACCTCCTTACACCAGGCCAGTGTCATTCGTGGGATGCTCCATCTTCGTCCGTCTCCAAGGGATACCTCCGCATCCGCTCTCCCCTCCCTCCCGTGCCTATACCTACCTCGGCTTCCTCCATTCTTTACGCCCACACTGTCTTACTGCCTTCCATAACATTCACCTCCTCTCGCTTTATACCTTTTAATCCATTCCTCGTGTCCCACCCACTGGGGCTCCCTCAGGGTTTTTGTACAACCTTCAGGGCTCTAAGTAGTGCCAACTTTCCGATTTGGCTCAGTCCGTTGGAGAAAATTGCACATTATCTGCACTAAATAATGAATGCTCCGTAATTCTTCAAATGACGTACAGATAATTTAAAAGATTATAAATTGCACAGTCTACCTACATGTACGGACGTTCTCGCATCTCCCGTCCTCTCTGCTTAATCCTCTGATGCAATTTGGTGACTCTAATATTGCACTCTTACTACTTGTCTCTATTCTATTTATGCTTAATTTTCATGTTTCATCTGTTATGACTTAGAAATAGGTTAATAAATTACAAGAAAATTATTAAATAAAATTAAATCTACATGTATTTTTCATCTAATACTACTATGGGAATTATGGCAATAACTAAATATATAAAATGTTGAGCTATTTATGCGTTAAAGTTTCTATAATGGGAGCTAGGATTATACAACATTACTTATTCAGAGGTACATTGACTTTTTCCAACAACACTTCGTAATTCTACCTTCTGGTTTGTGTTTGACAATGTTTTGGAATTACCTTGTTTTCGTATTTTAAAATTCTTCCTATGGATTACAACAACTATCGGAGAGAACGATAAACTATACTTCAACTATTGTCTATTGATTAGAATTTGCTAATTCAATTTTAGATTTTTATTTATCCTCTCTCAAATCGCGCCGTCCCAATTTATTAGGTTTTTGTATTTGAAATTGACTACATTAGTTGCCAATAAAGTATTTTTCAGTGATTTTAATCATGTTTATTTGATAATTTTACCGCTTATTTGCGATTAATGCGTTATTGGTTACCTGTAGTGTTTTGTTTTAAATAAAAAAATCCTCCCTTGAAAACGGCCAGGAAAAAATCTTTCGCTATTCAACAATTGATAACAGAAAAAGATCAATGTTAATTTTTATCAAGGTTTTCAGTTAAAGAATAATTAAGAAAGCAACAAAACCAAACAAAAACAGTCTCTGATTATTAAAAACTAAACTTTCGAAATGTCACCCAATTGCTTAATGACATTACTTTTGTTAATGACATTTTTCCTTAGGAATTTCTTTCAGTTGCGTGAAGTATTATTCATTTAATCAATTAATCATTTCAAAATCGCATTTAATAAATGTGAGGAAAAATTTCTTCACAAAGCGTTAATGAATTTCAGCTCTCATCAGTCATTTCCTTTCAATTCAATGTCCTTATGACTTAAGAACTTTTCTTTCACTGCCGAAAATTAAAAAAATATAAATATGCTTCATGAAATTAAACCGATTTGTTAGGTGACACCATTTATTCCAGTTTACTGACGCCAATTATTTTAACCCTAAGTTAAGCGTAATATAAGTTAAAGTATGTTCTTGAAGAATACGAGATGTGTTAGAATTACAGTAATATAAGTTTTGGTGCGAAGAAGGATCTTTCAACTACATTGATAAAATAATGCAATATTCTATTTATATATATATATATATATATATATATGCATCTGTGTATTTTTTTCTATATATGCACATTACTTTGGTAGTAATGAAACATAACCTATGATTCCATTTCTATTTTCTCTCAAACTAATCTAGCCAAGTTAAATTGCATCCTAGTGGAATCAGTTTCCTCACAAGATCATTTTGGCTTTATTTTAATGTTTATTACAAAAAAATAGTTTTCATGCCATTGCATGAACAAATAGTACACCGTATATATCATGACAGTTTCATGTGATCCCTAGGATTAACATGCTCGAATTCTTTGACAAAATATGTTCATTGCGCCTGCATGAAATGTATCCTTTCACGTAAAATATACAACCGATTTAAAAATTGGTTAAAAAGGTAATGACGTCCTCAATATCTTCCGTGCTTGAGCGTTCCCTTAGTGAGCTACATCACAATTGACCTTTGACAACGCTCCATTGAATTTGACATTGTATTTGACTTGATGTTATGTAAATATTCTAGGCAACTGCATCCATAGTGTATTACAAATTGAAAAGAGATTTCTCCCGCAGAAAGTATAAAAAATATCTATTTTGCACAAAATATTCTCAAAAACGTATGAAAATGAATATTTTTGTATAAATGAAATTCATTATTTTGAAATACTCACTATGGCATTTCATTAATTTTTACCAGTAAATGTTTCATATATCTCTATCTGTGGTCCATGACACGAAAGGTCAAACATCAAATATTTCATGACTATTGCGAATAGGTAACATGCGAAAATGGCTGTAATATACCTTCTCAGTTGTATACTCACCCTCTTCGGCATCATCATAGGAGGACAGGCACCGCAATCTTGGACATGGTTTCTATGTGAACACCTGTTCATCGAATTTCCAGTGATACTGGTATCGGACTTCAAGTGGGCATAATTATTCAGGGCTTTCAGGAAAAATAACATTTGCCTACCAAAAGAAATACAGCTCTAAATTTGAAGCGTATTCTTGTTTCATAAAATAATAGTGCTTAAATGAAAATAATCACAAATTCCCATGTTCTAATTTAATCATTCTGAATAAATTGCAATAAAATGTTAATTATCCGTACCTTTCTTGTATTTCACTTTTTATGCTTGAACGCTGATGAGAATGCCGTAGAATGTTTTCTTTTGTGAGCGCTAAGTGAAAATGCACACTACATAGGGGAACAAGATGTACT
>CM073775.1:89539319-89555591 GCA_037158775.1 Hetaerina titia | reverse complement strand
CTTGGCTTATATATCTCCCCAGATAGGACAAATTTGCCTAGAAGGCGTTTAATGATATTTTATAGGATCACCTTTGTCCCATTTACAAGCAATTAGTATTTATCGGTAAATTGCATATTAGTGTAATTATTCCCTCAAGGAAACTTTTGAAACAGAAACCTTACGGACGAGAAAACCAATTTAAATGCAATGTCCACGTGTTGGAAGGAAAATTTCTGTTAAAATTCCCTGCTTTCATAAGAATCCAAATCGTTTGCTTCTACATGAATTAAATTGCGTTAAAAGATGGGTTTTATGAAAATATTTGGTAAAAGGCTGTAACTTAAAAAACTTTCGATGAAGTCAAAATTACATAAATTCGACTGTGCTTCTATATGTGTCCTATTTTTTTACAGCGACTTTCCTAATTTTTATCCAGTCCCAACTGACTCCCTATTGCTCTACTGTCGCTGTGCATTCTCTCTTCCGTTTCCTTTTACTCTCCAATCTTTTATGCTCGCACAACGCTCTCGCATTTCAATCCCAGACTCCTCCCAGTGAAAACAGTTCTCCCCTTTTTCCTTTCTTTCTCTCTCTACCGCATTCTCGTACCCGCCTCCCTACTACCTACTCCCTCACCCTCCTCCCCAATCCTTGTCCCCACATATTGCTTGACAAATGTGACCCTTCCACTTTTCCTATATTATGCCACTAGTCATGGCCGGAGAAAGAACTCCGTCCTCAACAATCTGTCCACGTCAGAGCAGTGAAAAGGCACGGCAACGCGGATCTCTTTTCCGGGGAAAAGAACCTTGCATTGTGGTCCTTTTTTCATTTGAACTTGAGCCACGCAGTCGAGAACCCTGCAAATGCTTTGAAATGTTAGAAACTGTGGCAATAGAAAGGGGCAATTCAATTTATTGCTATGACGCATCTGATATTGGATAAATGATAAATGAAATTTAATCTGTTATGAAAGTAATGACGCAATTAGTTTCTGGCACTTGAGTGAGGTATGAGGACTGGCGTTTGATTAGAAATTCCATTGCGTCACTCTGTCCAGTGCATCTAATGATGGTGAATTAGTATGCTTATTTCTTCAAGTTCTCATTCACTGGTGGTGCATTGATCTTAAGGCTATAGAGACCAACTTTATACAGCTAATATTAACAAGTTGTATTTTTCTTGGCTTGGATTCAACCGGAACTCATTTTTCCCTAAACTTTATCCATTTACAACATTCAAACGAAGCAAACCAAATAACATTTTTAAGAAAAATGAAATTCAATGATATTACGACAAAGTTAATCGCTACATTGGGAAATATTTGGCATTTCGCATGCTGAAAAAACGTGAATGGTACCGCAAACTGATCACACTTGGACTCCGGGTTTATGTTTAAGACGTATGAGCTTCGAATATGCTTTCATGTAATTAATTTTGTGATTTCTCTTTCTAATTAATGGTGTTTTGTCTCTAAAAAATTTATTCTTAGCATTTTAATTGTTTTTTCCATTTGGTTATTCTTTTTGTCGGTACGTATTGCTAAAATATATCACTATTACCGTTGATAATAAAATAAATTAGCCTGCAGAGTGATAATTGGGGAATAGATTAGCCAGCTGCAGTAAGAAAACATGAAGGAAACCTTTACGCTTCACAAGTTTCACATAAGTCGTGAATTCATTTATGCCTTATCTGTAGTTGTAATAAAATACCAATTGACAAGTGTTGAATTTACTAATATTTATCATGCACAGGAAATGTCTCATTTCAATCAAATTAACGGATTAAAACGTTATGAAAGTGGAATTTAACGTTGAGAATTCTTATTTTCAGGTTTTATGCCAGGTTACTAAAATGCTGAATCTTCCCTAAGATAATTTTCCACGTCCAAAGAAATATTAACAAAAAAATTGGGAGTTATTTTCTGCAGACCAGCAGGTAAGTGTTCATATATTTATAAATGCTTTGCTTATCCTACATAAGATTTTTATATTTTGTAAATATTTATAACCCTACAAAATAATCACATATATCCCAAGGATTCATTAGGCAAGTGTGTACGTATTTCAGGTTTTCTGAGGATTCTCAGTCAAGACTAGTTCTGTATATTCTAATGGTGATTTGTTGCGAAGATCTATTTATAATCTACTAAAGTAAAAAGGAATTTTTCAATGACGTTAGTACTCGTTAAAATTTCTTTCAGGTACTCTAGCATCTTTCTGAACGAAAGTCCTTGCACAACCGGGGAAATTTAAACATAATAATAGTGGTTGTGTGCATGTAGCATTACGAGTTCGTATATGTTATAAAGTAAGCATAATCATCGCAAATAATCATTCAGTCTGTCTGGAACGTGACTCTTTACAGAGATATTTTATTTAAACTATCCAATTAAATTTCAGTTTTAGCTTGAGGTGATACGATAAGCATTCATACGACCACCTCCAATTTTACTCTTTTAGAAAGAATTGAATATCGGACCTACATAGAAAAGTTTTTGCTTTATTATTTATTTGAATAATGCTATTGAATTAAATTGATCTATTAATTAGTTTGATATATTATTTCGTAAAGATCTACTCTCTGCAAACCTTGCAAAAGTACCACCTCGATGTGATCCTCGCAGTTCATCAACCGCAGTGTTGGGTGTATGTATATCCGTGTACATCCCTTGCAAGCCAGAAAATGGCGTATCACTTCCTCTTGCGGTCGTATGTCTCGAGGAGACCAAGAGATAGCGTTAAGTGTTTTATTAAAGACTGATTTATGGCGTTTTTGGAAAATATGCGAGAAAAATTTGAGATAGTGCTGTTTGTTTTCAAAACGGATGTCGTGTTTAAGGGAAAGTGGCGGCGGTGTCCACGGTTTTGGTGGCAACGTGACGTTAAAAATTCAGAGCCAACTTTTCATAATCTCGGGACTGCCTCAGCATGTGGTCGAGCTCAAGTCCGCCCTATCAGGACCCTGGCGAGTGAAATCCGCCTCTTAAATCCTGTTTATCTCTATATACTTTCGTCCTCACTTAATATTACCTCCCCATTTGTGTCATGGTAGCTCTCCTTATTACTGCGTTTTGCGATAGTCTTAATGCAAACTAACCTTAATGATAAGGTCTCTCGAAAAAGTCTAACATGAGAAAAACCATGACCACCCCTAAATAGTCACAGCCTGTTCTCTAACGCCACATACAATATACAAACTGATCATATTTAAAGCAAATTCCCCTTGTAAAATTAAGTCAATGACTTATTTATGAATTATTCCTGAAGAGTAAAGCGTTTAGTTCACGCTTAGAATACATTCTCAACCATGGGTCTCTTTTCAAGAAACTGCGAGAGATGCCGCAACAGTAACTTTTGACGGAGTCATCCGCTAACAAGCATTTCAATACAAAACTTTCAGAGTGTAAAAGAGCAAGGCGAATAATTTTTTACACTCTGGAATTGTTGCAAGGATCTCTCTCCCTAAAATCTGAAACTAATTCCGAACAACCTTAGTACAAGAAAGTGTATTAAACCTCAATTATCCGCAATGAAGACGATTCGCCAGGTTAATGAAGCACCTTTCAATTCATGAAAAAATATACATGGTCAACGCTGAAAGTCCATATCTCGCTCGATTGTTGGAAATAACTTCTATTATTAGGCTCGCTCAAAGAAGCTTTTTTATGCTTGTGACCTGCACGATTCCACCTCCCGCACCATTCCTGTGTTTGTATTTTATGTGTGTTCCCAGCCCTTTTCCTTGAATCTAATTCCATTTGAATTGATATTCATATTCATTCTCTTAAACTATGTAGACTGTTCCGTGAGGGTGAGATGATATTAATTTAACAAGGTTAAGTATTTTATGACGAGAACAATTACAAGTGAGGAAAATTAATTATTAACTCTAATTTATTTTAGAATGAAATAGTACCCAAGTTGATTTCCGCACCCAGATATATAGTATTTATCATTCTCAAAAAAGTTGTGTTCCAGTTCAGGTTTTCATTAACAAGTTAGAGTTATCAATATTTCCCTGCAAAATTTTTATCTTATACACCTTTTTTATCCAATTTTTTTATATTGGACGTTATTTAGTTTTGAGCCCTGTTTCAATTTGGGTTAGATTGTCGTCACGTCAATGGTATTGCACTTTTCCGTCTTGTCTCTTTGAACGATTGTTTGTATATTTCTCTTCAAAGTCTGTGCTTAAAACTACGTTGTCACTCCTCCTTATATCCCGACCTCGAACCTAAGCATTCCTTCCCAATTCGTTTTTTTCCCACCGGCGCAAACTGTTCCTTTATTTATCTTTTCGCTTCTAGTTTTCTCTTACGGTTGAAGGGTGGCTGAAGGATAGACTTCCTCGCCATTGTCGCCGCAATATGACAGCTAAAACCGCCATCTCCGTTGTCCCGTACTCGCAATAAAAAAAAACGTTAAAAAATAAAAGGTTACAACGCCGCGAGCCTCATTCTGACTCCCCATTTCCAAGCACTCAACCCTCCGATTCACCCTCTCGCTTTCCTTCCCATCCCTTCCCCCCTCTCTCTTGGAGGAATTCTGCGAAAGAAGTGAGTGTGGGAGAGAAAGTAGGAGAATGGGAAGAAGGAGAAAGAAAAGGAGAGCGTGAGTCACAGGCAACAGGGGGAGAACGTTGCATGAATGCTTTGCAGGAATGGTCGGTTTGTGGAGTTCTTTTGCGCGTAGTTTTCGAATGGCGCGCGTTATATTTCAGCAAGAGTTGGGAGAGGGGGGCGTTGGATTTTCAACAATGCAGTCCTCAATGCATTCGCGGGAAACGACGAAAGCAGCTTCACCCGCAGTGATATTTGTTTTATTCCTTCCGTTGTGTTATTTTTTTCGTTCCTCATGGTTTTTTGTGAGCGAGAATTTCGTTTGCGGTTAAGGGGTTGAGTGCTGGGCCGGAAGGAATGCTGAATAGTGCACGTTGTGGGACAAGCCTGCGTACGCAGGAGGGGAATGAATACTGAAAGCGACACTCTGCTAACAATCACTGCTCGGTTTTGATTCAGTGGCTGGTTAGCTCTTCCTTTTCATAATGAATTGATACCTCCAAAGATGGAGCAAACACCTCTTTCCATGGACGGTGAATAGGCAGTGAACATGAAGAGCCCACACCAAGCCCTCATTTTCCCATAATACGCGTCATTTGTTGGCTAACATAATTGTCCTATAAGGCAATGCATTCTAATCAATGCTGTAGATTATTGAAGAACAAAAGAATATGTATATATTGTTTATAATTAAATTAATTTGTTTAACTGCGTTATTATTTTATACAGTGTTTTATAAATCAATTGAAATACGTTAAAGCTACATTTATGATTTCTGTTTTAAGCCGAGAGTAAATTAGGTTACAAAAGATTAGATTAAATCTTAACTTTGAGGAACAGTTTGAGTAAACACGTCCCAAATTCGTTCAAATTGTAATATTTCTAGCTTATTTTTATGAGGATCAACATTTTCATGCTGAAGTTTAGAATAAAAGTATATACTTGAGTTCATAAATAAAATATTTCGGCGAGTAATCACCGATGGGTCTTTGAAATCGCCTATGCGGTTTTCTTTTTTTCCCTTTTTTGGGTCGTGACCTTACACCCCCCACCACACGCCCTTGCGGCGGCTTGAGGGATATTATGTAGATGTAGGCCAAGATAAAAGACAACTTTCTCTGTCAAAAAAACGTATCATTTTTACAAACTTTGTGAAACTATTACCGGTAAAATATTATTTTGTTCAGGAATATGGGAGGACATGGAAAGGAGTCCAGGGGCAGAGGGTTGGAACATTGATACAGAGGACCTGGGTTCGATATCCGTGTACACCTCTGCGCAGCCAAGCTGTGTGATTTTTCGGGCGTACTAGATCTGCGCGATAAAACGCAGGATAATGAACTGTCCTCCTAATCTGATGTGTGAATTTCATACCCCGTTGGGTTTATTACCAGGTGACCCCTACCATCACCTATGAAAAAAATATTGGCATGGTAACTGTGGTATTTCAGTGGTATTATTTCACATGAAAATGTTCTCCTTTGCACAATTTTGGAGCACAGTTCCGTCTTCCCACTTTTGAATTTAAAAAACATTCTAGTTTTACGGATTTCAATGCACTTAATTTTTCCTAAAGTATCCCAGATTTTGAACGCAGGCCCTAATGGGTCAATCTTCAAACTTTTTTCCGTTCCAGGGTACCTCGACTAACGTTATCCCTAACAAAAATCATTTATTGCACACCAAATTTTCCTGTATTTTAAAAAGAATTTCAATGATGTATTTGTTAAAGATATACTATGCCATACAAGTCCTTTTTGCAAAATGAAATGTTTGTTAATAAAAAATATAAGAATATCGAGGTTAAAAGCAAAATTTCTCAGCCAAGTACGTAGCAAATAAAATTTAAGCTGAAATTCTAAAAAATAATCGCATTTACGTATATCTATCGGTTGAACAGTGTTTTAAATAATTTTAAAAATTTTTCTAAAAAAATAATATTGAAATGGTTGAGCGAAGCTGTTGTTAAAGCTCGCCAAAAGTACCTCAGGTAGATGCGATATCCTTTCTATACCGACAAAGCCTACTACATTTGTAATAATATCTTAATTTGATGTCCTTTAAGTAAACATTGTCTTGATTATTGGACTAGTGTCGCAGTTTACTTCTATTTGATTAGCTTAGTCATAAACAAAAGTTTTAGCTTCTGATTTTTCAGTTATTATCCTGATAAAAGGCCAACAAGGTTAGACATAGACAAGGAACATCGTGTAGATGAAGACAGCTTACGTCCACACATACTCGACGATGAGATAGAGAGATTTCTGAGGAACTGCTGGCATGTTTAGGATGATAAGGGAGGTAGACTCTAAATGGACTGATTCGTAGTATCTGTGAGGAAGGAATCTGGCCGGATGACTTTGTGGAATCAAGTGTCAGTCAAAGAGCGATGGAAGGAATATATAGAAACACTGTATGGTGAAGAACTTATGCCGACAAGGTTAGACATAGGAAAGGAGCATGACGTAGAAGAAGATAGCTTAGGTCCAGGCATACTCGACGATGAAATAGAAAGGGCATTAAAGGAGATGAAAGCAAATAAGGCCGAGGGGGTGGACAACATTCCAGTAGAACTATTGAAATGTTTAGGAAAATGTGGAAAGAAGGCCTATATGAACTCATTCGTAGTATCTATGAGGAAGGAATCTGGCCGGAAGATTTTGTGAAATCAGTGTTAGTTCCTATTCCAAAAAAGATAAAGGCTACATCATGTGAGGATTACAGAACAATAAGTTTGATATCCCACGCAGCTAAGGTTGTTCTCAGGATCATTACAAAAAGAATTGAGAGTAGAACAAATGATTTCTTAGGGGAGGATCAGATGGGGTTTAGGAAGGGGAGAGGTACGCGCGATGCCATTGCAGTAATGAGATCACTTATCGAGAGGAATATAAAATACAATCAGGACATATTTTCCTTTTTCATACATTTTTAAAAAGCATTTGATGCAGCGAAATGGGAAGTAATTATGAGAATATTGAAGAAAATGGGAATAGATTGGAGGGGCAGGAGGCTAATCCGCAACCTGTAGATGTCTCATATTGCTAAGGTGTGAGTACGGAACAGAGAGTCCGTATGGACAGTGTTAGGAAGAGGTTTAATGCAGGGTTGTCCATTGTCACCGGTACTGTTCAACTTGTATGTGGAGGAAATGATTAAAGAGGCATGGGAAGAGCTGGAGGTAGGAATGAAAGTAGGAGGGGAATTCGTAAAATCAGTTAAGTTTGCTGATGACCAAGCTTTAATTTATCTGTCAGCCAAGGGGTGGCAAGCATTGCTGAGAGAACTGCAGGTTCAGTGCGATTGATATGGGATGAGAATCAATATTAATAAAACAAAGGTTATGCGATTGTCCAGAAAGAAAAAGGCTAAGCTAAATATTGTAATAGGAGGGAAATACATAGAGCAGGTAGAACAGTGTGCGTATCTCGGAAGCGTGTTGGACCAAAACGGTCTAAGCATTAGGGATGTAAGGAAGGAATTGCGCTAAGATAAGAGGCTGTCCTAAGGGGGAGGGAGTTGATAACGGGGACATTGAGTACGGGTGTTAAGAAAATATTCGTAAAAACTTTGATATGGAGCGTCGATCTGTGCGGTGCGGAAATGTGGTCATTGAAACAGGAGAATAGACGTGATTTGGAGGCTTTTGAAATGTGGGTGTGGAGAAGAATGGAGAAGGTGAAATGGACCGAAAGGAAAACAAATGAAGTTCTATATACTATTACTACTATTATATTATTTCTATATGCAATTCTATCGTCGAGGAGAGGGGTTTGTTGGGAGAAATCGTATGAAGGCAGGAAAAATGGATGAAGGACGTACTCAGCGGCAGTGGGATGTTGAAGAAGGTATTAGAGGGGAAAATGTTAGGCAAACAATTAAACGGCAGGAACAGAATAGGGATGTTGGACAGGATGAAGGAAGGTTGGAAGTATACAGAGATGAAGGGAGAGCTGATTGCTGTAGAGTAGAGTAGTAGAGTAAGTTGCTGAATTGAGTTTTGTTTGGAATTACAAAATATTTATTTGATAGTTCTGTCCATCCACAAACCTACCTTAACCGGTAGATAACCTCATGCTAATAAATAAATCCTGATAAAGGAGAGATGGATCATTTGAATATGAAAATATTCGGCTTCTCTCATATGATTGTGTCGAGGATTTTATTCCAAATTGAAGTCAACTTAATTCAATACACATTTCTGGCGTTAATTAACTGGCTGACAACAATGTTTTTTAAAATCAAAATGGACTCGAGAAAAGTGTAAACAACGGTTTTATGTAACAAAGTCATGTTATCAATGTTGTGTTATATTTAGCTTCGTGTCATGAAATGCTTTAATTATTTATATATGTAATATATTAAATATTAGTAGGTATTTTAGGCCAAGATTTATCATTATGAATGGCTGCTTGTCTCACTCAAAGATGGTAAAACTAGGAGGTTTCGTCGTCATTAATAATGAAAAAGGTAGAAAAAACTACATTTGTTACCTCTGTTGATGTTAGTACTTTTAAAAGTTTTCATCCAGTCGTTTTTTTCCTGATTTCAGAATAAGAAGCATTTCGGCCGTTAATTAATGAATATTGTGTGTAGAATATTCTAATGTCTAACCAATTTTCCTCAATTACTTATATTCATCAGAGGATGTTGACACTATTAGTATCAGTGGTCAATAGTTTTATCCTGAAACCGTGTTTAATCGGACAACGTTTAAAAAGGAAACAAAACGAATTCATTTAGCAAATAATTCATTCAGTTGAACTTAGGGAAAACGTCCGTAGCTATATTTTAAGCAATGATAATGTAATTTCCACTGCAAAAATTAGATTTTAAATATTCCTGACCCATTTCGGATCCATTGAAATAATGGTTAAAAATTTTTAATTAAAATTGTAAACCAAGAGAAAGCTATTTGCGCAAATCGTTATGCGAAGAAAAGTTACATAAATAACAGGTACCATTCAACAAATTACTCGAAAACTCTTGTAGCCGAAAAATTTATTATGGATATAGGAGTTTTCCTTCAAGTTGCTCTGTACGAGGCAGTAGAGTTAAATTTTCCCAATTACCATACGTTCATAAATACGTACAAATTGCACTTCCAATGTCACTCGGTTTAGGACACTGCAAAAATTTTTCCCATTTGTTCACGCACTTTTTAAAATATTTTTTGTGCAAAACAATTGAGGAATTTAAAGTATTTCAGAAGCCAACTTCTTATGTACAGAAATACGCGAAAGCGCTTCATTTATTCATGTTTGAGTACTATCAAAAATTAACAACGATTAATATTTTCAAAATATTTTCTTTAGCCATAAGCATTCCAACTATGAAATCCATGCATATTTGATTTTTGAAAAAGATAAATAAAGAGAAAAAAATAGAAATAAACGTCTGGGAAATACTCCTCTAGTCTCACTTGAGAAAATATAATTATAAAAAAAGAGTGAAAAAAGCAGAGAAGTTAGTTACCGTCGGCACCGCAACGGCACTAAAGCTAGACAACCACACTTCCCCACCGTTTTTAACAACGGGTCGGAATGAAGTGCCGCCTGGTGGCCGATAAGGGAATTAAAATTCCTCGTCACCATAAATGGAGAATTCAATTTTCATTAAGCTCGCAAGGGCTGGTCTTCCAGAGGAGTAAAACGGCAGCCGAGAAGTGAGTTTCTCTAGGAACGAGTGGCGCGAAGGGAGAATGGGGTATGAGGACTGGGGAAGCGGAGCGGGAGAGGTCGGGGGGGAGAGGCGTATATGGGAAAAGGGAATTCCGGGACAATTTCTTGGCGAGGCGAGGGAGAGGGTGAGGCCGAGAAAGGTTTTGGCTGATGGCGCCTGCGGAATTCGGCGCGATCGTAGGCGCCGACTGAGGTACGCTGTGGTTTGTTGGGGAGAGCGTCGCAGAGAGTGCAGGAATGAGTCACAGGGAAAATGTCGGGGTGTGAGAGTGTGTTTTGCATTGATGTGTGTGGTTGTGTAGTTTCGTGCTTCGAAGAGGGAAGGTGCGTCGCCGCGGCAGTGGCATCCGGCGGGAGGGAGAAGGGGCGGCGCGGGGGGTTCGGAGGAGGGGGTCCAGAGACGGTGGTGGGGTGGAGGGAGTGGTGGGTGACTGCAGGGGTCTGAGCCGAGCCACCTCGTGGCGTAGGGCCGTCCACTGCAGTGGCAGATTGACTGGACCTGTTTCGGTAATCCAATTTAAGGGACTCCCTGATTGGACGATTTGATTGCACTTTGAAGCAGAGTGTGTGGCGGGTAGGGCCAAGGGGGCAGATGTACCTATGCAGATCTGTCCTCAGTCTCCCCTGCCAGAGTTTAATGCGCAGCGTGGAAGACCAGAGGACGTCGACGTGTGGTGACCCTGTGCCTTTTCAGTGTTACTCTCAAAGTTTCTATATGGCATATACACCATAGGTGAGCGCGCCTAATTGAAATGCCCTCTGAACTTTTATTTTTTCTTTTAACATGTGACGCAATCAATTCGCCTCGGTTAACTTTTCTTATGCATGATATATCTGCATTACCGTCTTACCAAATAACGTGTGCATTTGAGACAGAAATCTTTCGACGAAGAATTTCAGTCGCATGATTTTCTGCTGAAAACTTTATGAAAACCGTTTTAATAATATTTTTCAATCAGTTATAAAATTGAATAAATATATTTAATTAAATTCATGTAGGTGGACAAAAAATTCTTACGCGCACATAAAAATAGCTTTGTCACCTGAAATTCTATCATTAAAAAAGTTGAACGTTCAGACATATTTCAAATATCGCTGAAAAACGAGTATATATTAAAATGACTCATATATTTTGGAAAACCCACCCAATGTTTTTTGTGCGATACAGATATTGATGGAACACATTTATTTTATGAAAAGTAGAATCACAATATTTTATATTACTATTAAAATGAGTTTAGCATGAAACTAGAATGCCTTTAATTCTATTTGGTTCGATTATCATGTCCTACGAAATAACGTTCTAAATGTAGTCACTTTGGAATCCAAACCAAGAAAATTGTATTTAATAGAAATATATCGGGTCAACGTATTCGCCGAATTCCAAAGGGGATTGCTAAAGGCAAGGATATTGAAATAATGACGCACATGTGAAAAGACCCAGCCCACTATGTCCAAATTAGAAAGAAAACAGAGTATGACATCCACTGTTTTTGCTAATATATTTTGGTCACCTTTGTAGCGCCAATTTCTAAAATATAGTGTGTGAAAAAGGAGAAAAATATAAAATACCAAAAACACAAAGGAACTTGCATACATACATGTATCTTGCAAAATTATCACAAATGCTTGGGAAACTATTGGTTCAATTGTCAGTAGATGGGTGAGATTACATCATGACAGAATTTTTAATATGAGAAACAAAAATTTATAACACATGCATTCGATATCTGTGAAGTTAAATCCTATTGCCAATTATAATAATACTTATTATATATATAATTATTATTAGGTAATCTACCGTTTACGGTAGGTTTTTGGATGGACACAACTATCAAATAAATATTTTGTGACTCCGAAGAAAATCTACTCTACATAAGGTCCCTCTTCATCTCGGTGTACTTCTTTCCTCCCTTAATTCCGTCCAACATCCCTATCCTGTTCCTGCCCTTACCTCGCTTGCCCAACATTCTCCCCTCTATTACATTCTTCAACATTCCACTACCGCTCAATACGCCTTTCATCCATTTTTCCCGCCTCCATAGGATTTCTCTCAACAAAGCCCTCTATATGTTTTATAATTTTATTATATTTAATATTTATCATAATATATTGTTCATAAGGTATTATCCTTGGCTATTGGAATTAATCTATCTAAATATTCGTAAATAAAAACTCACACGCCTTATTTTTATTAGCTATCTGATTGGGAAATTATTTCACTTTAATTCTGTCAGTACGGTGATGTATTGTCATCCTTTATATTGCGTGGATAAATACGCGCTTATTATTAAACTTACAGCCATTGGAAAAACCTTGATTAACTTCTGTCACATTCTCAGAATGAAATTAGTAAATATTTTTAGTTGGCAAACAAAGATAGAAAGGACAATTCCCTTTAGATTATTCACAATACATGAGATGCCAAAAGAGCACAGCCTGTCCTTACGTTTATTTAATGAAGCACTACCTTTAATAAGCATAAATGCACAATTCAGAATGGCATTAAGTGAATATACTGTAATCTATGTCTTCGTTTTGTTGACAAATTTCAAGACTCTCGGTGCTTTGGCTTTTAGCAGGCTCCGATAGTTTTTAAGTGGCAACAGAGAATATTGAATATAAAGCTGAAGATAGTGAAGGGGAGGATACTAAGTTAGGAATGATTTGCATTATCTGACATAATCAAAATAATATTTTGGAGAGATGAGGCGTGAAAGACAAACCAATTTTACGCGGAAGAATATTGGAGGAAGTAACAAAGAAGAGCAGCCATTTGTAAGAGTTATGCGACAACGTTTCCTGTTCCCGCAGGAGGGTGGGATTGGGAACTTAAAAAATAATACTAAAAGTTCTGTTAAGTATAAGTGAGAGCTTTCTTCTGTCTGCACGTCTTTTGTACTTCTTTTATGGGGAAAATACCTCTACCCTTTCAACGATCTCTCATTTATTTGGTATTTCCTTCCCCCATGTAATTCAACATATGCTTTGACATAATATCCCCATTGCATGCTAACTTATCACTGAGGTTCTTGGGAAAAAATCGTTCATTTAACATTATTTTAAATTCTATGAGAAACAGAAGTTATGAACGAACAACCTGATGATAATCCGTGAAAAACCTTGTAGTTTCATCGTTACTCAATCAATAAAAAAATGTATACGTTCTTACAGTCTACAACATTTCTCAACAACCAAAAATACTGGTTCATTGATGAGAAATTTATTTCTGGACTAAAAATACATCTGGCATTAATTTAGTTATTTCTTTACGTACTTAACGTAAAAATAAAAATACTCATTTGGGAATATGGTCATATATATATAGCATCGCATCATTTCATAATTAATTAATATTGGTCCATCCTGACTTCTTTCCAAATTATACAGTTTAACTCAACTTGCACTTTAGCAATGGGGTGTGTGCATATTTTACTGCAATTTGTCCAGGTAAGAGAAGTGTAACGGGATTGATGGAAGTTATGATGTCTTTGGACGTTGAAAAATTTTGCCATACAAGTTACACCTTTTACAAAGTGTCTCCAGCTGTTTGTTCTACGTTCTCCCACCATCTTCTTCTTCCCTTCTAAAGACGGCCGAATTAATCATAAAAGGGGGAGGGTATTTAGGTTCACCGGGCGAGTGTAATCGGGGTTTGCGGAGCTCTAGGAGAGTGTGAGCATATTCACGGCCGTTGGGGGGATGTTATTCTCCTTTCTTTTTGCTCGTTGAGGGGAACCCCCGTAGGCTTATTTATTGCGAAGCATTTTTCGGATGAGAGGTCCTCTCTTTTTTCTTCCAAGATATTGTCATCGTCCGCCTCCATGGGAATGTATCTCCCCTCCCTAGCTTCCCACGAGAGCCAATCCAAGAAGAGATATGTTGATATTATATATATATATATATATATATATATATGTGTGTGTGTGTGTGTGTGTATGTGGAGGGTTGAGGGGTTGGAGATAAGATTAAGATTCAAATCAAGTGGGGGAAGATGAATGGAGTGAGAAATAACGGATGGAGTTGGGGCATATTCTAGAGATAAATTCGTTTTTCCCATGGCATATTTTATTTGTATTTTTTTAAATATATATCCCAGAATTAATTTTCGCTTCCTCGCAGCCAAGTCCATTTGCTTTTGAATCGGTATTTTTCCGATGTTTTGGACATGAAATTACCGCCGATATATTTTTTTAGTTTTTTGCTTATTTGGCATTTTTATTCTTGAAAAATATATTGATTTATGCTTGGCCTGTTTCTAAAGGATTTATTGCATTTGATTATATTAGATATAAGAATAAACAAGGAGGTTCTAATAAAACTTGTCTTCCTTTGAGGTTTTTCTGAATAAATTTAACGAAACCACGAAGTAGAAATGTCCTTTTATTATTACTATCTGAATATAGAATATACAATGATGATTTGAGCCCATTTTGGAGCGTGATACGTATAAATAGAATCCAGAGGAGACTAGTTTACTAGTCGCAGCGAGAAAATAATCGCTACAAATGCTTAAAACATTGTTAAAAATTACATCAAAAGAATGAAAGAATATAGATAAACGTCTTTGAATATGCGTAGTTCAAATCCCGGATAAGGAAATATTTTTACTTTCGTGATCTGCTCAAAAACCGCCTTCCCCACATGTCCTGTGTTCGCCTTTTATGTGTTTTCCTATCCCCTTTCCTTATACCTATTTCTATGTTTGAATGAATATATATATATATATATATATGTATATATTGTTATGACTACCAGTGAATTTACATTACACGTTTGTGGGTTTTCCAAAAAAGTGTATATATATATATATATATATATATATATATATATATATATATATATATATTTACCCGAGTGTGAAAAAAATTAGTAATCTCCACTGGCAGAAGCTGTAGAAATAGTCCCATCTGTTGTGGATGCGGCTGATTGATGGGTAAATTTACTTCAAAAGAAAACTTCAGTGATTTAAGCTTAGGAGCAATTTCTAGGCACTCCCCTCCCCGCTCTCTATCGGGACGGGAACTTTCGAAGTGAACGCGGCGGATTCTCAAACAATCCAAGCTCCCTCACTCAATTTACCCTGAATCTCCCTGAAATGAGGGAGTGACGAAAAAAATGTATATATGGAAACGCTTCAAACATTACCGAGCCCCCAAAAAGCATCTTCAAAACGTTAAAATATTTCACATTCAAGACGTCGCCCGCAAGACCGTCACACAAACACATTTCCTCGAAACGTGCAAAAACGTCTCGTGGTCGGGGGCGAAAAAAATGTATAAACTCCTTCAAGAGGGATTGCAGGGGGGGGGGAAGTCGGGTGTGGATGGAGGAGGAGGGACCGAAGCGTGGTAATGGAAAGCCGCGGTGTGGCTTAGAGGATGCGGAGGGGGAGGTAGAATGGGATATTACGCCGTGGGAAGGGTGGGTTCGGGAGAGGAGTGGGAGTTTGTGGGCGGCAGGAGGTTTGGGAGAGAATTCCATCGCGGTGAAACTTCGTTCAATTCACTGAACGAATCCAATCATGATTCCTCGCCGCACATCTAACTCAGAAGTCCCTGATGAGGAATTCAACTCTACTGCACCAAATGAATACCTTATATGGGAGGACATTCAAAAGACTCATCTCTTCTTCCCCCCCTTTTCCCCCCTTAAAACGTAGGGAGAGGAGAGCGGTTGAGATGTGTGGGGAGGGGGAGGGCCTAGCTAGAAGGTGCGGGACCGGAGGGGGTGGGCGAAAACCGCGAGGAGGGAGTTTGAAAGGGTTATATGAGTCGGGTTCTTGGTATATAAGGCTGGGTGTGGGGATCGAGGGGAAGGAATTGGTGTGGTAAATTAGTACGCCTCCCGACCCCCTTTCCTCGGCTACAACGTGCCCGTTCCTTCACCTCGTACCGTTCTCCCTACCCCCTCCATTACCCCCGCACCACACCCCCTCCTACGCACCCAGCGCGTCGTTAGGGATCTTAAAACCCCCTTAATGGCTCGTCCTGTGGGAGAGAAGTATAAGAGGGTGGCGATTTTGTCATTATTAATACCATCTCT